>PITA01011764.1:0-34493 GCA_004023965.1 Spilogale gracilis | reverse complement strand
AAAGGTTAATATACAAATAACTAGAAATGTAATATAAGAGTTTTGGTAAATTCTGCTTTGTTTGATGAATAAAGAACAGATTAAAAAACATGGAAATTATTTAGAACAGAGCACTTAATATTTACAAAACCTGTTTTCCCATCTTCTTATCAGTAAGAATATGCCATGGTAACTGGTCTTTGTAGTGACCCTGAGGCATTGCGAAAACTCTTAACATGACTTCTGAGTTAAAGAAAAGGTAAATCAGACATCTACTGTGTATGGGCTCAGTTTGTTAGAGGTCAATTAAGCAATAAATCCCTCTTTCTTTTCAATAAATACCAATTTGCTGAAATTTTAAGGACAGGGTCTTTATTTTGTCCACTTCTCTATTTCCAGCACCTAAAACAAGCCACTTAGGAAGTACTCAGTAAAAATCTGAATAAGAACACGTGAGACTTATGGTTTATATGCTAATTCTTAAAATCAATTTGAGTCTTAGAAGCAACATCCACACACTTGGTGCTTCTGCTTTCAGTCCTAACTTGGTTATTTACCTGCCTCAAGAAAGGCACTTAAAATTCTTGGAGTTCTCTTCTTTAGTCTGTGAGTTGGGAAAGCTCACGTTGCCCTCTGACCTCACAGGGATCTTTTGTAAGCATCAGTTAAGATGATGGAAAAGAAAATATTTTGTGAACTATGAAACACCACATAAATGTCAATGTTTACTGTTTCAAGTGTTTCACACTTGACATACACTTAGGACATACTAAATTTACTGATTAAATAAATATGACTCTCTTCACATTAATCTAGTTAAGATATTAAACACCTTTACATTTTCTGTAAGTGTATTCAGTATTTACCTATAATTTGACTCATCTTTTTCTAATTAAGGTCTTTCAGGATCTGTATTTTATTGATGGGTGCTAAAATGTTACTACTGATTCACATATATAGACTAGAATCCAGATTTAACCTTCACTCTGGTAATACTATTAATGTGTGAGAGAGAAAAGAACAGGACTTGACATCATAAAATTCAGATTTTACTTTCAGCTAAATCATCTCTATTGTAGCACAACTTTTACATTTAAAAAATATATATGTTTAAAGATTTTGAGAGAGAGAACAAGAGCCTGAGAGAGCATGAGCAGGAGGCAGGGAGGGGCAGAAGCAGCAGATTCTGGGCGGGGCGGGGAACCCATCTCCCTAGTTCAGGGCTGGATCTCAGGACCCTGAGATCACAACCAGAGCAGAAGGCAGATGCTCAACTGAAGGAGCCACACAGGCACCCCTAAAATTTTTCTAGGATTTACTAGGCATTATTCCCTGCACCATTCAGGGCATTTTACATCTCAGTTCTCCTAACAGCCTTAGGTAGTTAACTACTATTATCTATGTAGGAGTTATCTATCTACCAGATACTATTCTCGCTTTTCAAAGAAGGAAACCAAAACAGAAAAAGGTTAGACAAAAGGTGGAAGGTAAGAGAGTAAGTGGAGGGCTGCACTGGACGCCAGCTAGGCAGTCAGCTGCCCATGGGCACAGCTTTAACCATTAGGCCACACAGCACCTCCACTGACAGCTGCGTCAATATCCTTCTGAGGTCAGCCACTCCACAGGATTCTTTGTGAAGATCAAATGATATATCATTTTTTAAATGCTTGATAATAGGCAAGAACTATATAATTAATACTAAAGACAAAAATTTACTAGTATTTTAAATAAACAGTTCTCCCCCTTATGATGTTTATTTTTTAAAAAACCAGTTCAAACTGTAAATTACAATGTTCTTTTGTTTTCTTTTGGGAGAGAGAGGGGTATCGATGGGAAGGAGGAAAGTCAGTGTAAAAGTTCATTAAAAATAAAAGGAAAACAGGGGCGCCTGGGTGGCTCAGTTGGTTAAGTGACTGCCTTCAGCTCAGGTCATGATCCCAGAGACCTGGGTTGGAGTCCCACATCGGGCTCCCTGCTCGGCGGGAAGCCTGCTTCTCCCTCTCTCACTCCCCCTGCTTGTGTTCCCTCTCTGGCTGTGTTTCTGTCAAATAAATAAAATCTTTAAATAAATAAATGGAAAACAGCAGAGCAAAGTGAGATCATTTCAGTAAGTATAAAGATTCAACACAAAAAAGACTTTTACACAATAGCCCTGAACTGAAGAGAAAGTTATGAAACATCTGAGTTAATACCAAAAGATCAATAGATTAAATGTTATCTAAATATATATATTTCAATTCGACAGAAACTTATGTAATCTCAATGGGAAACTTCTGATTTTGGAAAATGTTTTCAAGCTTTCCTTTCTTGTCAACAGGGATGAATTGGGACCGGTATGGACAAATTGCAGACTAGATAATCTTTTTCTAGTTAATAGTATTTAGTTTTTCGTGATAAAGATTCTACAAATTATAGTGAGTCTTTTCATTATCAACAATAATGAAAAGTATCATTAGGAACTACAACTGTACAATTATATAAACACATTTCAAAAGTGTATTTAGTTAACTGACTGAAAAAGTTAGAGCCTAACTACAAATTTATGTCTACTAGAAATTTTATTTACCCCCATAAATTGTTAGGCCATTGTTATCTATATTTTACCAACTACAATTTGTTAGCGCTGACATTCTTTTTCCTCTCCTATGTTGCACTAAAAATTTATGGGATGAAAAAAGTTATCCTTGTTACTAACATTCAGAGGCATTTTTGAGTATGGAATTAATGATTTTTGAAAGACCTCAGAAGAGGGAAAAATAGACTAATGAAGTGAAAGAAGACTTGAGTTCTAGTTGCACAAAAGTAAGATTTAAGTAGCCGAATAGGCAAAATTCCCCTGTGCTGACCATGCAAATTGACTTTAAAAAAGGAAAGTCGGTATGGTTTTTGTGTGTGTGTTAAAAATAATATCCTCAATCCAAGGCCCAAATCTTCTTAATTAAAAGATTACTGGTTATAGAACATTAAGCCAGACCTTAAATTAGTAAAAGCGCTCACTGTTCTGTAGAAGGCCTGAATTCTTATTAAGTGCCTAATTTAATTCTTATAGAGTGCAATATTTAATACTGCATAGTGCTATCAATAAATTTTAGCCTTTATTTTATACTAGCGACAAAAGAAAACTTCCCTGGAAATTTGTTCAAACATTTTCAATGGATGAGCTATAAAGCCAGGACCAACCCTGGAGCAACAGTTAGGAGAAATGGATTACTGTTGCCTCTACAAGCAGCTAGCTGTGTGACTGTAGACAAGCCATTTCACTGCCCTAGCTTCCACACCATTTTTTTAAAAATTAGGACCATGGCCTGGATGGTCTGCACTCCCTCCCTCAAACTCTATTTACCCAGAAAGGCAGAGCTGTATCAGAATTTCGTATTCCAACTAGTTCTCTTTTGTTCTGGGTCTATCACTCTAACTCCATTTTATAACTGCCTCCACGTCCCATAAAGATACTAAAAGGCTATAAAAATATGCCAATTTATGTTCTGAACTCTAAAAGTATTAAATAATGTATGGTCACTAGTTCAAAATGACTAAGCACTTAGGATAAAAGACCCACAAAGGGAGAGTTTCAGTTTAAACAGTTTATAAATTTACCTAAGACCTAATATCAGTTTATATTTTAGAGGCCTTTCTGTGGGGTTATTCCCTCCAGCATTATTTCATACCAATAAAGACACCAATTTTGAAATACGCTCACTTAACACAAGATTTAACAGTGACACTATTGACACTTGGGGCCTGATAACTGTGTGGGAGGCTATCTGGTGCACTCTCCAATGTTTAGCAGCATCCTGAGCCTCTACCCATGAGAGGTACCAGCACTACTCCCATAATGGGTGGCAACCTTTTGTCTCCACCTATTACCAGATACCGCTCTTGACAATGCCCCCTGGGAAGTAAAATCCGCTCCCCACTCTCCGTGGGGGAACCGATTTAAAGAACTCTTCATTCTCCCTAGGTAGGACTGGCAGTGCCCCTTTCCACTGCCTAAAACCATCTTAAGAGTGCTAACCTAGGTCAGGAAGCCGAAGTAGCTTCTTGGAGGAGAAACTGACAAAAGATTCTAAAAGGCTTTTCCTCACAGCTTGATCAAGAGTGGAAAGGCAAACAAGTGTGTCAAAGAACTCATCAGAGACTACCTCTTCATCTTGACCGTGAACTAGGGGTAATCTAAAAGTAAGCACACGTGTGTTTACGAAATAAGTGTGATCTGGGACTAGACAGGTAAACCATCAAGAGGAACCAGCACTGCAGTCATTTTCGGGTAAGCCTGGACACCCCCAGGCAGCTCCGACACCCGCCCCAAGCCCAGTGGCCCGCCGGGCCTCCCGGAGCTGGGTGCCGGCGCGGAGCTCCCGCCACGCCCACCGGACGTCACCCGTTACACAACCCCCCCCCCCAGCTTATGCAATTCTGCCCTCCCGCGGCTTCCAATTGCCCCGCCGACTTTTGTGGGGTACGACGGTAAATGGTGCACGCCTAGCCTCAGCTGGAAAGATCCTCTCCCCGCCCCAGCTGTAGTTTGCCGGCGTTGGACCCGGCCCGGCCAGGCCCGGCGGGCCAATTACAGGAAAGAGCGCGGCAGGAAGCGAGCGGCCGCTCCGGCTCATCCAACTTCCACCCCATCCCGCGCTCCGGCGGCCTCGCCGCGACCACCCGCTGCGGTCGGGACGCTAGCTCTAGACTGCAAGGCCGCGGCCGAGGGAACCCCGAGCCTGTGCGCCCCACCCCGCGCCGCGTCACACTCGGCTCTGAAGGCGATCCCCATTGTGACCGAAGCACCCCGGGGCGCCGCCCCCTCCCACACCTTCCAGGACCCTGAAACCCTACACGCGGGAGTCAGGCGGCCTTGGGGAGGCCGAGTAGCCTCCCTGGGGCGCAGACGAGCAACGGGTAGCCGGCCCGTCGGGGAAAGGAGGGTGGGGTCGGCCGGGCCCACGCCGCATCCCCGCGCGGTCACCTGCTCGAAGCGCCTCGCAAGCGGCGGCCAGGGCCTCCCGGTAGCGCCCCTGGTGTAGCAGTTCCCCGAGCCGGCTAGCCGCGCGGGCTCGCTCCCGCTGGCCCGGGAACCACTTCTCCGCCAGGTGGTTGAGGACGACGCTGGTTCTGAAGCCCGAGGCGGCGATGGCGGCGGCCAGAGGCGGCGGCCGCGGGGTGGTCCCCTCAGCAGCGGCGGCAGGCGGCAGCCGGTCCCGGCAGAGGCGGCAGCGGGCACGGAGCTCTTTCCGTAGGCAGCGACGGCAGTAGCTGTGGCCACAGGGCACGGTCACCGGCTCGCTCAGGAAGCCCCGGCAGCCCAGGCAGCTGAGCAGCCCACCGGCACCGGGGTCTGCGCCCGCCGCCAGGGTCGCGCTCCAGCCCAGCCCGTGGCGGAGCCGGTAGTTGAGCACCAGGCAGTCCACCAGGGTGCCCAGGCACTCGGGCCTGACCGGGGCCCCTCGGCGCAGCGCCGCCGCGTACGCCTCCAGCGCTCCCTTCAGGTGGCCGCCCAGCGCCAGCAGCTCGCCGCGGCGGAGCAATAGCTCCCAGCGCTCTGACTCCGCCGCCGCGCGCTCCAGCCGGTCTCCGCTGTCGCCGCCCACTTCCCAGAACCGGCCCCGGCTCCGCGGCATGGGGGTCGTTTCCCGGCTCCCTCTTGGGGAGCTCCTCGCCACGTCCAGAGAAGACATGGCCCGCGGAGGGCTGCTCCTCCGCCGCCGCCCGCCGCCACGGTCGCGGAGCCTTCGGAGCGCGCGGCTCCGCACGCGGCCCGCGAGCTGGGGGGCGTGGCGCGCGGACACAGCGGGGCGGCGCGCGCCCGGGAAGCCCCGGGGGCGGGGTCTGGCGGGTACGGGGCGGGGCGGAGCTTCGCTGTGGCGCCCGGGACTCCCCCACCTCGCCTGCGCCCTGGATCCGGGAGGAGCCTGCTGCCTGGCCCCGCCCCTTCCAAAGCCCCTCCTGGGGAGGAAAGCGAGGTCAGATGATCCCCCAGCGGGGATTTAATTGGCTTCTCTCAAAACGGGGCCTGGCTTGTAATTGAACAAAGCCTCTAGGAGCCCAGGCCCTCCACCCACCTCGCCTTTCCGCCGGACGCCCACCTTCACCTGTCAGGGCTTCTCTCCTAACGCCTCTTTGGTGGGTGCTTTTCTGCCGTCGGCTGATCTCCCGGACTAAAGCTCAGATCGCCAGCACTCCCCTGACATGCTCGGCGTCCTGAGTGGGGACTCGCCCTTTCTTCCTGGCGGGTAGGAGCTTCGCCGTGTAGATGTCAGGTGCAGGTCTGCATTTTCTTTACACCCAAGTTACAGATGGACATGTAGAGGCAGAGGACCGAAGAATGCACAAAGTCGGTCTGATGACTTAGTGACTTCTCAAGTCTAGGCTAGGTCAACTTTAGAGACAAAGCAACCCCACCCACGTTCCTGAGCCGACTCCCTCCAGAGGGCAAGGCAGTTTACCCTGGTGGCAAGTTACTGCTGACTTTCCGTTTAAAACACCCCCACCTCCAGGAAGAAAGCCCACAGATTCCCAAGGTGTCAGACGGTACTCTTCACATCTCATTCCATGCTCCACAGCAGGCTAAAGCCTATATTTGACATTTTAAAAGAGGAACCACCAAGATGAATAGTTTTCACATGTCCGTCACAATAACACTACAACCCAAGCAGGGTCTGCAGTACTGCCAACGGAAGAAAAAAAAAAACGATCTGGGTTTTATATAATGGACTATATTTCCTTTAAACTTGATGTCAGAGAGTTTAAAGCTCTCAGTTGCAAATACAGATTTGATTATAGGCTACTAGATTGTTAATGCTGGAACTGACTTAGAACTCTCAGTCCTTTTACAGATGGTTAGAAACAATGGCCCAGAGAGGGAAGGTTACTGCCCCAAATCACACAGTAATAATATACAGAGGCTCTGCTCCCTACTTTCATTTTGCTATTAGGTTACATGTTAGATCTTAGAAATATATTACCCAAGATGTAGTATATTACCAGAGGTTTTCAAAATAAAGGAAGTTGGTAAATGAAATGTTACCTGAGCATGCTATGCCTGAAATTAGTTAAGGTTTAATTAGCATCCTCCTTTAAATGGAACAGGCAATTAGGTTCAAAACTGCTTGTTGAGTTACATATGTTTTTACTACACAATGAGCAAATTCTGTAACTTAAGAAAAGATGTACCTATATTGCCCCAAAAGGAACAAGGAAAAAGCTAGCTGAGGAAAAGCGGAGGTTCTCACTTGGACAGGGTGCCAAGGAAAGAGGTTCATTAACCATGCACATTGCACCTGAAACAAACTGTAGCCAAGAAACAAGGAACAATTCCTAATCATTGGGGAAGGGAGGGGGAATTGGGATTAATTCATAAGAACCTTGAATTTAATCCTCACCCCCTATATTACTACTTCCCTCAATATTATTAAAAATGACTTTCGTCAGATGCTCACATACTCATTTGAGACTTGAAATCATAAGTGGTAAAACAAATACCCATACATAGATGGATGTTGACTTTTTGTGATACATACATTCCTGTCCTTAAAAGCAGCTGGCAAAATGTACAGTAGTAAGGACTTAAGTAAACACTTAATACATGTGTTCATGATTACACATGATATATAAATTGATAAATCTTATATATAGTTCAAATCAGGTTTTCTTATGCAATTCCCCCCAAAGTAAAATGTATGTTTCAGAAAATAGTGTGATGTATCATCTGTCCTTTGGAGTTTCTTTCCCTAATAAATGTGACAGATAACTGCATCTGATTCTGGTGTGAAATAAAATGGTACAGTTACAATAATGTGGGGGCGGGGGGAATGGGACCGTGGGAGGAATCTTGCTGTGATCTCCTGGGCATTTGTGAATGGTTATAATTCATGTTTGCTGGTTTATACATTTACATAACTGGTTCTCATTTATGTAACTTATTTATGTAAGAGGCTGTACCGCCTCTCTGGCCTTTGTGTGCCGCATAATTTCCCTCTGAAACAGGAAGTCTGGGGCAATACAATCACCGGCTGAGCTGTACACAGGTCACTCTTCCATCATTCCCCACCACCAAAAGGGGATAGGTATGCACTTTGATGTGACTGCCTTTTAAATTAAGAGAGAAAAATTAGTACCTTTCTTCATTCATTTTCTAAAATTCAGACTTTGGTCTCTGGCTCACCAGGGAGGCTGCAGTGGAGAAGAGGGGAACCTGGGAAACAGCCCCCTGGCCAGAAGGAGTGCACTGGGTTGAAGCTGTCCCCTCTTTTCCTGTGAGCATACTTGCTTCTGTCTTTGCTAACAAAGTAGTAAAATCATGAGATTTGTATTTCATTTCAGTTTTTTAGTGTTGTCTTCTAAAATAGACCAGTTATGTAAGAGAGTAAGAAGAAAAGCATATCTGTTTCCTAATTTGGAAAATGCTTATCACCATCATTCCCTTCCTATCCCTACCCTCCCCCCAGCCACACCAGAAGGAGACTTTTCCTGATATAGTTAGGTAAACTCCTGTTTAAGAATAACGTAACATAGTGCTTTTCCTGGACACAAGTCAGCTAAAGATGTGTATTTGAGCCTTTTTTTCTTTTTTTTTTTTTTTTTTTTTTTTTGCCGTGGGTGAATTTACCATTTGTTTCTTCACATTCTTACCATTAAAAAAGAAAGACTGAATTTAAGCTTTAAAGAGCCAAGCAAAATTATGTCCTCTTCCTGATTTATTACAGTTGGTAACATCCTAGTCACTGCATGGAAAACACTAAGCTCTAAAGTCCAATATAATCGGTACACGCCCAGTAACATATCTGAACATAATGCACAGATGAAAGGGTCTTCAGAGACCACCACTCATAGCCCTCATTTTATGTGTCTGAGAACACTAAGAGCTGCAAAACTTCTGGGTTAACAGAAGTCCTACCAGAGGGGTAATCCGGGGACCTGGGGCTGGCCATTTTTGTGCTCTCTGTCTGGGAGGAAGTCATCTGGCCTTCCCGAGCCTCATTTGCCATCTGTAAAATGAGGGAACTTGAACCATCTCTCAGGTGCCTCTGCCTCTGGAGCTGAGCCCTAGAGGTTTGTTTGAACACAATTGAGAGGAGGCAGAGAGTCTTCCAAGCTCAGGAACACAGCAACGTGATACCTGTTACATGAAAATACAACCACAGAGGCAAGGTTGAGGCTAGAAGAAGAGGGTATCAGGAAGCACACTTCGCTGACACACACCCAGTCCCGTCCAGGGTGAGGGGAACCAATCTCTGGGACGTGAACATTTTCAGTCCCAGAACAGGGATCTCCCACTGCAGACATTTCCTTGCCCCTACTGTAATTCTATAAGAGGCTGGAGAAAAGTCTGGGTTGGGGGGGTGGTTATATAACTTGGGCATTTGTAGGGAAGTTTATATAAGATGCTAAAAATACAGTATACACTTGGTATAATGGTGTTCTAAGTGAAAAGCCCTAATGAGGACAACCTGAGTAGGTTAAATAGAGGTGATGCTAAGTAGATATCTAAACCCAATTGTCTGCAGTGACTACTGTCTAAGCAAGTACAGTTTACTACTCTTTATTAAAATATTCTGCTATCTTCATGGGGAACACAGTCAGTGCTCTGAGGGTGCTACCCTTACCATAGCGCCATTCTTAATTCTTCTTTCCAATACTATAAAAAATCTAGAAATACTAAGTATGTAACCCATATTCTATTTTTATTGGTAGTCAAATAGATAACATAAATATATTTCCCAGTATCAAGCTGTTAGAAAGAAATAGACACTGGAATAAGTCCCCTATATTATTTAATAAGCTCTAAGAATTAACCACATATGAATTTCCCTGGTACTCTCTATTCTTCTTCCTTGTCTGCACCTTGCCCCCATTTAGCACTTATCATCATCTCATATATTATATATATAATTTGTCTCCAACCTCGAGAATGTAAACTCCTGAAAAGCTGGGATTTCCGCCCATCTTGGTCAGTGATGTGCCTCCAGCACCTAGGGCACTGAAAAGACACTAGGCAATCGTTGTTGAATGAGTCACCGATGAATGATATCACCTAGTATTCTTCATTCTTGTTAGTGATGAAAACACATTTACCACTAACACACCAGGACCATTTATTTTCTTCATTTATCCTTTCTGTCTCTCATACTTCTCACCTGGTCTGCCAAAAGATCTTTTTGGTTTTGCCTTCAGAATACATCCAGAATCTGACCCCCTCCCTCCCCACCTGCACACTCCCACTGTCGAGTCACGAGCAGCATCTCTCACCTGGGTCACTGCTTCAACCCTCTAACTGGCTCTGAACCCCTCTGCTCTTTTATCAGCACAACAACCAGGGTAATCACCTTAAAACACAAACAGTATGGTCCTGGAAACACAGCATCTGCACCTCATTTGAGCTCCAAAGAAAATCTAAAGTCCTGATGCCTGACCCAGAAGTCAGTCCTTGATCTATCCTATGCACCAGCCTTTCTGATCTCCTCTCCGGCCATTCTCCCCATTCTCACTGCTCCCTGGGCACACTGGCCTCAGGGCCTCGGCCCCTTCTGTTCTCCTGGCCTGGGATGCTCTTCTAACAGATATGCTCAAGGCCGCTTTCCCTCTTTTCCTTGAAATATCTGTGCAAATGCCACCCTCTCTGTGATGACTTTTCTGGTCTCCCAGTCTCTCTGTCCTGTTTTTTTCCTTATCTTTAGCGCTTATTCCTAATATACTGTATGTTTATTTCACATATAAAACTTTAGAGACTGGAGGACAAGGACAAAGGGCTGGATGATGGTGACATTATTTATGTATATAATAAACAGCTTTATTTACTGTTGGATTTCCAGTGTTTAGAACATATAATAGGTCATCCAAAAAAAAAAAAAAATGGGAGAGCCTGGGTGGCTCAGTCATTAAGCATCTGCCTTTGGCTTGGGTCATGATCCCGGAGTCCCAGATCGAGCCCCACATCAGGTTCCCTGCTCAGCAGGCAGCCTGCTTCTCCCTCTCTCACTCCCCCTGCTTGTGTTCCCTCTCTCACTGTGTTCCTCTCTGTCAAATAAATAAATAAAAATTTTAAATAGAAAAATCAATTAAATAAAAAAAATAAATCAGAAACAAATCATGAATGGCATGATTTGCATGCTGACTAACCTAAAACAAATACATGATTTGCATACCATTCTGAATGGCCAAATAAGGAAGGGGCTTTGGTGTTACACACGGGGATATGTGTGCCTTGCGGCTCACCTTCTGCTTGTGATGGTTCCGGTCATTGTGCCACTCACTGCTAGAGGGGAGAGTGAAGTTCAGGGAATTAAGCATGTGGCATGGAACCTATAACATGATTTCCTCTGACAGGATCTAACAAAGTAGTAATTACATTTAGAAAAATAAGTAGAAATAAAGTTGGAATGCCAGCTTACTTGAAAAGGAATCCCTAATCCTAGTAGACAGCACTGAGTAAATGTGCTTTTGGAAAATTCACGTATGTCCTGGAAAGCTGATAAATTCATTGTGCCCGCCAGCTGTAGAGGAACCCCACCTCTGTCCCCGAGCAGTGCAGTTTCATTTCATTTGTACACTCCTAAGATTATACAACTTGGTCAGGCTCAGAGGATAAAGGCATCTGATGCGCTTTTGCCTGGTTTGTTTTCAGCTTTTTAGAATCAGAGTTATTGAATTGTAAAAATGTAAGGTTACAATTCATAGAATAAAGATGTGCATAAAGTGAACATGTGTATGGTTCCTCTGAAAGACTGAAATAAGTTATTCGGGTGGGGTAGGCATCTGAGTTGGTGAAGGAGATCCAAAACATTAAGTAGGCTGGGGGCAGATTAGGCCAGATGACGTGGGTCCCAAGATGGTCCACAAGTTCTCCAGAAAAGGAGACATGATGACTTTAGGAGATGGCAGAGTTCACAACCAGGAGATGACAAGGTACAGATGAGAGAGTCAGGGCAAGGAGATAATGGTGGAATGAGCCACCATGGTAGAGGTTGAAACTTAAGAGAAAACCAGAGGAAGGGGAAGATATGGAACTTGTCAGATGGACATGTGTTACAGACCATCTTTATTCAGTGTCCAGTGTGTGCTCTAGACCAGCTTACTTAGGCCCTTGGACAAGAGAGAAGGATGTTTTTCTATCCCTTTTATAATTCTGATATAGCTAGATGAAGGGACATTCTTTCAGATTCACGTGAAATCAATAAGTAAACATCACAGACCCTGTCATCTTGTATGGAAATCTAATTATCACACACACACACACACACACACACACACACACACACACACACAAAACCCAGTTTTGAACAAGTTTAAGAATGGTAGATTCATTAAAATACTACTAACTAAAGTCAGGCCCAAACAAAGTTTTAGGTTAGTCCAGAAAGACAGTGATGCTTTCCCGTGACCCATCCTTTGGTGTTTCTGTCAGTAAAAGAACATGGGGCTGGGCGGTCCAGGGATCTAACCCTGTAAGATAGTTCCTACATTCTTATGTCATATCTTAATTCATCCCATTAGCTCCCTTATGAAACCAAATCACAAACACATAATAACTCTGAACAAAATGGCTTGCAATCCAAAATGTCTTGATTGGAGCTCTAAGTAAACTGGGAAGCATAGGAGTATGTTCCGGTACGTGTATCAGTTTATGACGACCCCTTCTCCCTCTTCACAGGCTGGTTCCTAAGAACTCCCAGAATTCTGGCTACTAATTTAATCTGATTCTGACCCTGATCTTTATAAAAATTCAGCACCTGACATCTCTGACTCTGACCCATTTGTTAGGTGACGACACTTGTCATCCAGTGTGGAGGGAACCAACGCTTCCTGCAAACTCATTTATGACCCGGGTGTGACTTCACAATGAGTGCCTTCGACTTGAGAGGATTTATTTATCCTGGTATCACCGTATCATTCTCCCCTATTACATCAACTCAGGCCTAAAAGAATTAAGGCCTATCCCATAAGAAGTGCTTCTCCAGATTTAGATCAAACCTTTCTGAGCCAAAGGGGCATTTTGAGTAATAGAACAGCTCCATTTTTGTTTCTCCTAAATTTGATGTAGTCAAGTTATTTGACTCCAAATATAGCTAGACAGCTCAAATGTAGCCTGCAAGAGCCACGACTACTAAGCCTTCATCTACAGTTGACCCTTAAACAACATAAGTTTGGACTCTGAAGGTCCACATCCAAAAAGATTCTTTTTCCATAGATACTGTACAGTCCTATGAATGTATTTTCTCTTCCCTATAATTTTAATAACATTTCCTTTTCTCTACTTGCTTTATTGTAAGAACACAGTATATAATACAAATAACATATAACACGTGTGTTAATAGAATGTTTATGTTATCAGTAGACTCTCAGGAGTTAAATTTTGGGGCCGTCAAAAGTTATGCTGAGATTTTTGGCAGGGCAGGGGTCAGCGCTCCTGCCTACCCCTACCCCACTCCCCAATGTTGTTCAAGGGTCAACTGTATATCTGTTAAAACAACTTGCTTCCAAGAATATTTTGGATTTGTTTATATGATAAATCAAAGTTGCTTTGTGTTTATCTGGGGGAAAACTGAGCTACTTCTATGTATAAGAAAAGTTTACAAATGCAGAGATGGTGTCAGTTGAAGGACACTGTGTTGCAGGCAATAATGCTAAAAAGCATCTCACCCAGAGGGTAAGCCACCTGGGTTCTGGGTACCTACGGAAAAAGTTTCTCCAGCTCTGTGTTTGCTGAGGGGGGTGTGATAATTTCTAAAGTCTCTTCCAGCTCAGAGCGACTGTAATTTTTTAACAAATACAGCCCCTGCCTTTTGATAGTTTTCCAATGGAAAACCATGCAGTTTGGGCCCACGTGTGAAATCTTTACTTTTGTAATTAGAAGCCCCCACTCGCCCCCCAGCCTCTAAAGGTTTTCCACCCCGTAGTCTACGCATGCGCGTTGCGCTTCCGCCTGGGCGGGGTCTTTGAGTTTGGAGGGTGGAGTTCCTACCCATAAAGGCCTGCCGAGGCGTTAGGAGGACAAAGGGTGGTGTGACGTCGGTAGGTCACAATGGGCTAGAGAGGGTTAAAGTTGGTGCCGGGGTTGGTTGCATGGAAGGCTCTGGAGGCAGGCGGAGTTTGCTATTGGCTCAGGTTGAGGGATGAAAAGCGGTAGCGATGGAGACCAAGGCGGCGGCGGCTAGGGGAAGCCCCTCCCCAGCGCGACTCGAGTCTCCTCTCCTCTGGGGAGTAAGCCCGGCTTGTCCCTGGCAGGCAGCAAAGTTCTGAGCGGTGGATATCAGCACCCCTATATCTCTTGGCTGCTCCCCTCGGAGTGCTCCCGGAGCCGGATCTGCGCAGACCAGGCTCAGCCACCTGTCACCGAAGCAGGGGGAGTGCTGGTGGCCTGCCTGTGAGCTGTGGTTGGGGAGGTATGAGGAGCCACAGAGAGCTGTCTTGGTAAAAGATAACCATGAGCAGGGAGTCTGTGTTTTCATATTACACAGCGGAAAGCAGTGTGTAGTGAGCATTTATTTGTATTACCTCCACGGGGACACTGCCGCGACAACTGTACAGGGAGAGTGTGCTATATTCAAGTATCCACCAATCTTTGAGATTTTATCCAGATCTGCAAAAGAGAAGCGATGGAGGTACCCGGTGTGCTGGTGGTGACCTTGAGTCTGGCATCCACCAGCCCAGCCACTCCTGATACTGTGATGCTGCTGGGGCCAGCCACATGCTAGGATAAAGTAGGATAACAGGTGTGAAAGAGGCCAAGGAAGAGGCCATCGGCCTACTAAGGCAGCTTCCCTTGAAGTTTGTAAAGATAGCCATCCAAGTGATGAAAACAACGGTCCCACCTGAAGCCTGCCACTGGCCACATTTTTAACCTACAGCTGTGTACCCTTCAGGACCCCTTCAGGATCTTTTTTGTTTTTTGGTTTTTGTTTTCCACTAAGAAAACCTTGACTTTCCAGACCACCGTGGAGGCTTATAGCTGTACTCTGGATGGGACGAAGGCGGAGTGCCCCCCAGCCCAAGGCAGAAGTCCAGAGGAAGTGAAATTAGCTCCCTAACACTAAGGGTGAAGAAAAGGCAAAGCCCCAGCAGCCTAGGGTGCTGAGGACACAACACCTCCCCTATGAAAACACCAGTCTCAAGCCTTACCACAAAGGAGTCCAGGTTATCCCAAAATTGAGAAGAGCTCAACTACTGCTAATTCAGGGTCTTCAAGCAGAAACGGTTCTTCATGAACTTCAATGCCTGCCTTACTGCACAGAGTAGAGAGGCGAACATCAAATCCAAGACAGTGGAGGAATGGCATGGGGACACCATGCAGTCATCTCAGTTTGACAGGTCACTGGGACTAAATCTTAGACCAAGGACAGAGTAATTTTGAAGCCTATCAGAAAACGAGTCAGAGCACGGAGAGCTAGGTGTTTTCAGTTTAGCTTGCCTTAGATTTAAGTAAATTTAATTTTTAAAAAATGAATAAGATATATTCTAAGAATACAAAACACCATAAAGCCCAATTCAAAGGCACATCTCTCTTCATCATGAAATTCATGTACATGTGTTGGTGAGAAGTGTCTGGTAGGTGACGGAAGAATCTGAAAACATCTGTATTCACACCAAGAGTGAAACTGTAACTTGGTGGGCCCATACTGGTCAGAAGAGGAGTCTCTTACCTTCGTCCCTAATCTGGTTGGACTTCTATAACAAAAATATCATACACTGGACTTATAAACCAATAAATATACATTTATTTCTCACAGTTCTGGGGGCTGGGAAAGCCAAGATCATGGCGCCAGCAGATTCACTGACTGGTGAGAGCCCACTTCCTCATTTATGGCTGTCTGCTCACTGGGACGTCCAAGGCAGAAGGCACAAGGATTCGCTCTGGGGCCTTTCTTATAAGGGCACCAATCACATTCATGAGGCCCTTAGGGCCAATCACCTCCCCAAGACCCCACCTCCTAATACCATCACTTTGTGGGATAGAATTTCAAGATATGAATATCCAAGGAACACAAACAGAAAAAAGCTATAATGCCCGCCTTCCTTTTTTCTAAAAGGTACTTATTTAGTTAGCCCAGTGCTTCTCAAACTGCAGTGGACTGACGAATCAGCAGGGGTACTCTCCAAAAATGCTGATTTTTAGCCTTAGACAAAATGGGATAGGGCCATCTTAAGTGATTCCGATGGAGGTGACCCAGGATCTTCACTCAGAGAAACACTCATACATGGCCAATTTAAGATCTGACCTTAAGGGTGCCTGGGTGGCTCAGTTGGTTAAGCGACAGCCTTTTTGGCTCAGGTCATGATCCAGGATCGAGCCCTACATTGGGCTCCCTGCTCAGCGGGAAGCCTGCATCTCCCTCTTTCACTCCCCCTGCTTGTGTTCCTTCTCTAGCTGTGTTTCTCTCTGTCGAATAAATAAATAAAATCTTAAAAAAAAAAAAAAAAGAACTGATCTTGAGAGCCAATAAATAAGCGCTGAAGGTTTTTCATGTAGGTGTGTTCATCTTTTTCAACTACATTCACCTTATATATATATATTTTAAGATTTTATTTATTTGACAGAGATCACAAGTAGGCAGAGAGGCAGGCAGAGAGAGAAGAGGAAGCAGGCTCCCTGCTTAGCAGAGAGCCCGACGCGGGCCTCGATCCCAGGACCCCAAGATCATGACCTGAGCCGAAGGCAGAGGCTTTAACCCACTGAGCCACCCAGGCGCCCTACATTCATCTTATTAACCAATGTTTGATTAAGGGCTTACTGTGGGCCAGGCACTGTTTTAGATATCTACCAATTAAACCTTTGGATTTTAAAAAGATCTGTTTTTTTTTTATAGTACTGTACACAATCTGCCTAATTTTTGAAGCAGCTGGCTTGTATGGAGTGGGTGCTGCATAACCTAAGAAACAAAGGATGGGATAGAGAAGAGAGACAGGACCCCTCTTTGTTCTTATCCTTATGATAATTACCTTTGCAAAGTAGAGGGCATGCACAGAGCTCCCGAGGCTTTATAATGTCGCCCAAAATATAAATACAAATATGCCATAAAAATATGTAGGAAAAGACAAGTGTTTTCCAACAGTGGGTTGGGGGTGGGAAGGTCATGAAGCAGTGTCTCTAGAGTACAAAAGAAAATGACACATTCTTCTGTTGTTTTGAGAAGGTATCCAAATTGGGAAACATAAACTTCTTTGTCTCCTCTCTTAACGACGGGGGGACTAGATTGAAGGAGAAATGACATATGCATTTGAGGAAAGGAAACGAAATGCCTAAGATACCAAATGATTGCTTCTTTTTTACAATATTACCTTGTCACAGTCTGGGGTCATATGTAGGAAAAAATAGTGTCCTTTGGCAAATGATAGTCACCACTGTGAAATCCATTTGCTCTGGTTTCTACAACAGAATGAGAAGTTCACACTATTGACATGTCTGGTATAAGGTGTAAATCAAGGGCCCTGTATTATGGACCACCTCGACATCTGGTGAAATTGCGGGGGGGCCTCAGATGTCCTAGTGGACCTCATGGATAAGGTCCCTTGCCAAATAAGCTTCCTTATCCAGGAAACCAGAGGTCATTTCTACCTGTCCTGGAGGAATGGGTTTCAGTCTCCTCCTAGCTAGCAGAAGTATTCAAATGAGCCACTGACGGACGGAGCCAGATGTTACCTCCCTCTCTTGACACTACAAAGTCAGCTTGCCACAGCCCTTAGCTACTCATTCTGTTCCTGTGTGGCCCTGCGTGAATCAGTGTCCTCCTCTGGGCTGTAAGTCGGTGTGACTCATGAACTTCTCTAGGTTTCTGTCTAGCAGGGTGAGTATCTTTGTTAAAGTAAACAAACTTCTGTATGTTTAAATAAAATAGGCCTGTGCGTAATTTTAGAAGGCATTTTTTTTTTAACCAATAATAAGACGGTCAGAAAAGGTGATCTCGGATACTTTGTTTTGTCCTAGCCTGTGCTCGTGACAGACTGGTGGGAATGACAATCGCTTGGCTAGTTTGCAGGGCCACTGATGAGCATGGCCACAGTGAGAACCAGAAATGAGTCAATCTGGGGTGAGGGAGGGAGTCATCATTTTTCAGGAAGCAAACTAAAGCAGGGACAAGAAACAAGGCCCCCCTCCAATTTCTGAGGAATAATTAACACTGGTTGCTGAGGTAGCCACAGATAAGAGCTGAACACCCCGGGGCCACGCAGCACAGTCGACTCCAGGGCTCCAGAAGAAGGTGTGAGTGAGAAAGAAGGGAAGAGTGGGCGTGTGACCTCAAGTCCGGGTTCTGCCCCAGCTGCACGTGCCCAGCAGGGGCATGGGGACCCTCTACGATTTCCACCCAGGGATGGTTTCCACCCAAGAGCATCTGGCAGCCAAGCAGTGAAGGCCCAGTCAGGCCGCGTAAAGATTATGCTGTGTCAAGAATGGTCTGGGAGGCGAGGCCAGCAAGTGACAGGGGAGTGGCCTTTGGCCTACCTGAGACAGCACTGGGGTTGAGGGGCTGCCTCCACTCGTGTTTGTGAGGCAGCTCCCTCACAGTGCTCCCCTGAAGTGGGCCACAGATGCTGGTTTGCACATCATCAAATGCACCTGGGTGTTGTTCTATGATCGAAGTAGCTACCATTTATTAGCTCCTATGTGCCACCCATGGCTACATTATCTCCTTTAATCTGCTTACCCATTTTTTGAGATAGGTACTATTCTCCACATTTTACCATGGAGGCAAATGCACTGAGTAATTTATTCAGAGTTGCACAGCTAATACAAGGTGGAGTCTAGATTCGAATCCAGAGCCCAGGTTGTTCACAGCAACTAGGATGGGTCCGGACATTTCTGGGGAGAAGGAACTAGAAGAAGGGGGGCTATCTAAGACAATCAAGTCCACGTACAATGCTAATGAAGAGATAGGTCACGGGCGCCTGGGTGGCTCAGTCATTTAGGCATCTGCCTTCGGCTCAGGTCATGATCCCAGGGTCCTGGGATCGAGTCCTGCATCAGACTCCCTGCTCTGGGGGAGTCTGCTTCTCTCTCTGCCTCTGCCTCTCTCTGTGTGTCTCTCATGAATAAATACATAAGATCTTTTTTTTAAAAAGATTTTATTTATTTATCTATTTATTTGACAGAGAAAAACACAGCAAGAGAGGGAACACAAGCAGGGGGAGTGAGAGGGAGAAGCAGGCTTCCCGCCGAGCAGGGAGCCTGATGTGGGACTCGATCCCAGGTGTCCGGGATCATGACCTGAGCCGAAGGCAGTCGCTTAATCAACTGAGCCACACAGGCGCCCCTAAATATATAAGATCTTTAAAAAGAGAGAGAGAAAGAGGTCATGGCTTTACTAGAAATACAATTTTGTATTAGAGCAAGAAGTCAACCGGGTGTCCCATAAGCATTCTATATTGGAATTGACAATCCACTTAGGATGAAACAAACACAAAACCACATAGCCACACTTTGTATTTTGATGCCATTTGCTCCATAGCTTGCATCTCCTTGTACAGATTTATCGAAGTCATGTTTTGTGTTGTAGATACAGCACAATTCAAAAAACAAGCATGCTGTGCAATCCATCGGCAGCCAGCACTGCATACTGGTTGCGTGTTTATTTCTTCTTCCCTTATGTAAGCATGTTTACATAACATCGATACCCAGAGCAGGAGCCAGATGATGTTACACTATCTGATCGGAACAGAAAAGTTCTGTGGAGCTCAGCACTTTAGGACAGTGTTGCCTTCTGATGGTCTCTAGTAATGAGAAACCCTCCACCTGGAGAACACACCACCTGGAGAGGTGGACTCAGTTCATGTCCTTCCACTGCTTCCCTTGGGTGGATGGTAGCCTGTCTTTAATTTCCATTGATTACTTAGGGTTCGGTTTAAGCAGTTTTAAAATCCACTGAGGCTTAAAACAAAACGAAACAAAAGAACCCTGACCCGGCTGAATGGATGGTGACCTTGGTGAAGGTCTCCTGTTCAAAATTCATTGTTATGACACATTTTTGACATAATGAGCTATGATGGCAATTAGGGAGGTTAGTGTTAGGTCTGAAGGATTCACTTGTAAATTACGTAATTTGAGCAACAGCCATGCTAATTGTGTTAGTTCAGAAAAGTGTCTATAGGGATGTGAAATCACTATTTTGGAGATGCCGTCTTCCAACCAGATGAGGTTAGTCCCCCGGACCAATTCAGCACTATAATTAGTATTTATGTACGCCCTATAAATATGTGGTTATTCGTACACGTCTGCTCTACGGTCTCTAATTAGCTTTTACTCCTCTTTATTACCTTGAAAAAGATTTTTTTTTCAAAAGCATATGTTTCCCTCCTCTTCCAATTCCAAAACTCCTAGCTGAAATCCTCTGAGCTCTGGAAACACACACCAGGATTTCATCTGGCAGCAAGAGTTTCAGGTCAATTAACGATCTCGCAGCTTTGGAAGCCTCTTGTAGGAATCAAATCTAAATGACTCTTCCCAGAGACAAGTCATCTCTAGGGTAGTTTCTTGTCTTAGAGTAAAAACACTTCCAATTACTTGTTTATGTAATCAAATGGCCACGCTCTACTCTGAGAGCTGCTCACGTTAGAAGGAGAGTCAGCATTAAAGAACCGTTTCTTTATAAGAGATATCCCTGTATACAGGGGCCAAAGACAGTTTAAATGTATATGCTATTTCTATGTTATGTACCTACTAATTTACCTAATTTCCTATTCACATTTTTTTTTCCCTCAGCCTTTGCACTCAGAGCTGTGAGCAACCCTTAATTTTCCCAGGTCATGCCCACAAGTATTTCTAGAGCTCTTCTGTGTGCTTCGGTTACCCAATAGGTGTTTTTTAATGAAAATCAGGTATATGAAAGCCTGAACTTCTCTAGTGGTTGAATTGGGAAGGATTTTTTTTTTATACATTGTGAAGGAAACTTCACTTTTCAAAAGGGACCAGGGACCTCTCATCTCTTCCCTTTGTAAATTTTATTGAGCACATCTATGAGATAAAAAGAGTTCTTTGGATGACAATACAACAGTGTGAAACTGCCACTGGCCATGGCCCTGAGTTCCCTTCACCGCCCACGTGGCAATTCTGCTCCAGCCTGATAGTCTAACATACTGACCACGTAATGCAGGAGACGTGGCACGGTACTCTGAAAGATATGTTGCTAGAAGAGAATATCTATCTGTGGGAACCTTATTTACATCAGTTCCACTCATTCAGAAGGTATGTAAACACGAGGTGTGTTTAGCCTTCTGACAGTGCAAGGAAGGGCTTCATGGCTGAAGGATCAGCACAGGCCAAGGATTTAAGGTAGGAAAGAAATCAATGTATTTGAGCAACTAATAAAAGGGCAGTGTGGCTGAAGAAATTTAGAGGTGGTGAAAAATGTGAAACGAGAAGAAGTTGGAGAGGAGTCACAATCCAGATCACTCAGGTAAAGGGATTTGGATTTTATTCCAAGTGAAAAGAAAGCCATTGCAAGGTTTAAAACTGGGAGTTGACAGGATCTGGTTTATATTTAAAACAAAACAAAGCAAAACAGTCCGATTGTAGTATAGATGATGGGCTGAAGGGGGAAAGTAGAAATAGACTAAATGGGGACCTCTTTGAGTACTTTCTTCTAATGTATCAAAAAATATGATTTACCTTTAAAACACAAAGAACATTATATTTTTCAGGAATACATTTCAAGTAAAGTAAAATGTAAAGCATATCCCTTGGTCATTGTTTCATTATATGCATCTAAATTCTTTCTTTGACTTTTTCTACTCTGCTACACCTTAATTTGCTTTCCCTTGTATTTTTCCTGAATTTTTAGGGGCTGTTCTTTGACCAAATAGAACATTTATGATAAAACTATAACCTATAATCTAACATTCATCATATGTAAGCTATTACTATTGTTGTTATTTAAATATCAGCTGATAGAAGCACTCAAAACAATATTTCATTGACTCAAAACATGTTCCTAAATTATTGATTATTGCTTTCCAATCAAAAGTCAATATTGTCTTTCCTTTTTTTTTAATAGTCTTTTTTTTTTTAATATTTTATTTATTTGACAGAGAGAAACACAGCCAGAGAGGGAACACAAGCAGGGGGAGCGAGAGAGGGAGAAGCAGGCTTCCCGCAGAGCAGGGAGCCCGATATGGGACTTGATCCCCGGTCTCCGGGATCATGACCTGAGCCGAAGGCAGTCACTTAATCAACTGAGCCACCCAGGTGCCCCTGTCTTCCCTTTTGTCTTATTTGAAACACCTAATTCTTCCCCGGCTGATGAGCAGGAGCCCTGGAGATCAAGTAGGAGTTTCCTGAAGAAAGAGCGCATTTCTGGAATAGGCCACATACTGTAAGAAGTGTCTGTTTCAACATTAAAAAAAAAAAATTTTTTTAATACTTGAATTGCCAAAACCAGGGACTGGCAGAAAGCACACATGGAACAAGGACGGAATTCCCATGACCAACAGTGAAAAGAAAGGTGTACTGAGAAGATGCACCAAGGCAAGCTGTCTCTCTGCATCTTCCCTTCAAAGAGCAAAAACCACATCCAGTATAAGAAAATACCTCATAATGGTGCGTAACTCGAAATGCTTGGCCCGTACACACTAGAAAACAGGACTTTGTGTCTCTCTTCTCAGGTTTATGGTTGGAGAGGTAACCTGTGCAATGTCATCCTACCTACAAAATTCCCACCCTCTTCTCCATGTCTCTCTATCTCTATCCAGATCCAGCCACTTTCTGAAAATAGCTGTGAAGGGAAGGGATAGAAGAAAGACAGTATATATTGGTTTAAATACATTCACTGCTGAAACAAATAAATCCTAACATTTCAGTGACTATAGTAGAAGTCTTTTCCTTGCTCATACAGCAGTCCAGACTGAGTTGCAAGATGGTGATGAGGAGGTAGGCAAGGTCCGCTCCACACAGTGACTCGAGGATCCAAGTTTCCACAGGCTCTGCCCTCTTAAACATGTGGCTTTTGAGGAATGGAAGTGGGGGGAAATGGGAAGTTGTTCAAAGGGTATGAAGTGACCAGTGACACAGGGCCTATAAATTCTAGAGCTCTGCTATCAACACAGTGCTCCTAGAGAACAATGTGGTATCATGTTCCTTGAAATGTGTTAAGGTAGATCTTCTGTGAAGTGTTCTTATCTCACAAACACACGTGCACACATGTGTACACACACACACAAGCAAAGGGAGACAAGGAAAACTCTGAAAGTAATAAATGTGTTTTCTTTTGGATTTGATGGATAGGTTATCACAGATGTATGCATACATCCATGCTTATCAAATTGTGTATACCAAATATGAGAAGTGTTTCATATATTAACTATACCTCAATAAAAAACATGTGGCTTCTAATGTTTCCCTGAGAAGCAACAGCCAGTGAACAGATGTGGGAAGAGAGAGTGGGCCACGTACGGGAGCTTCTGCTTGGTCAGACCTAGAAGTGCTCTACATCAGTTCCACTCATTCCTCTGGCTAGAATCCTAACTGCAACAGAACCAAGATAGTTAGTTTGGTTCTGTGTCAGGAAGAAGAGGAAACAGGGTTGTGATCAATACCCCAGTCACATGGAGGATACTGCAGTTCTCATGTGTGAAGAGCTAAAAGAATAGAAGTGGAAACAGGGCTGCTGGAAATTATGTTTTATTTACTTGTTTGCTTGCAGTTACAGAGAATCAGAAGTTGGGGATGGAAAAATAATTTATTGTTTGGCAGTAGATGAAAATCTGTTAGGAATTTGAAATAGCTATCAACTTATCTAAAGATCTGAGAAGGGCATTTACTCATTACATTCAGAGGGCAGGCAACAGTGACTCACCTTTGGCATATTTATGTTGGCAAACAATGAATGAGTCCATGCTGATTACAATACGAGTAAAGAGCAAAAAGTAAATGGGGCTTATAAAATTTTTCTTAGAAAAAACTAAAGGAAATATCATGGGAAGAACATACCTCTGAACATGATTTGTTATAGAAACCAGAAGTAAAACACTCTCAGTAGAATGAGAGACAGCAAGCTCTAAGACATGAAAGTTGTGTGAGGAATAAATTGTCCAAGAAGAGAGAAAAATGTACAAGAGAGGATATGTTGGGAGGGTCGTTAATGACATAGGAAAGGATGGAAAAGGTGCTAAGAATGTAATAGGAAGATTAAAGTCATCTGTATAGGGTGCAACTGGAGTGGAAGAAAAATGAATTGGGGATATGGAAACAAACTGGAATTTTCACGTAATGAAAGCAAAGTGAAGAGATATGAAAAGATGTCAAGAGAGAGAATTGAGCTTGACATGCAGGTGAGTTGGCATTTGGAGAAAAAGCCAGAAACATACTTTATGAAGGTGATTTTAGAGCTGTTTATGGAGATTAAGAGTCCTTGAATTCCAGGCAAACGTGAAGTAAAAGAGATGAAGGGACACATCTTGGCACATATTTGGATTTATAAGATAAAAAACTCAAATCCTACCCAGGTCAGAAGACAAGCCACCTACAAAAAACAGAAAAACAGGTGAGAATTCTCCTGCCTCTGTACCTCTTGAGAACTGGCAATGAGGAGAGATGGCTATATACGGCCACGACAAAATCATTTGCGAACCATCTCTTCCTAGGCAGTCAAATTATATTGTAGGCAAAATATATTCAGAAATGCAATCACTTAGAAAATGTACCACCTGTGTACTTTTTTTGAAAAAATATTACTCAACAACATAAATCAATCTGACTAGCAGTGCAGCAAAATCGAGAGCTCAGGAACGGTGAAGTGGCGGTACAGGGGTGCTTGGGGCCAGCACTGAAAGCAGTCATATGTCGCATTAAATCTCAATGATTTCCTAAATATAACTGCAAATGAAATCATATCAGAATATTGCTTGGAAGACAAAATATATAATGTTAAAATGGTCTCGTTTCTTTCATATACACCCTGTCTCTTCTCCATCCCTGTGGCCCCCTCTGAGGTACCTCTCTGGAGGTTCTGCCGAATCTGCTGGAAATCCCAGGCTCTTAGACTGGTCATCCTGGCCCTTAATTACATACCGTCATGGACTTATCCGAGATGCCACAAGATCTTCTAAGATGTTTTTCCTCCCAATGATTCTGACACCCAGTGTGGGTGTGTCCCACACCCACAAACAGCTCTCCAAGTCTCTGGACACAAACCGGGTATCCTACAATTCAACTCAATTCTGATACTAACTACTTGGATTTAGAGTTAGACTCAACAGGCTCAAGGCTCAGTCCCACAAGACTGCCCTCATTCAAATGCCAGACATAAGTCCCCAGGTGCCACCTGTCCTTCCGACCAATTGGCTGTACATCAGGGATTCCCATGACCTTCACCTCAGTTTTGTGAATTTGCTAGAACTACTCACAGAACTCAGGGAGAACACTCCACCTGCATTCGCCGGTTTATTATAAACTCTGGAACAGCCGGGTAGAAGAGACTCATAGGGCAAAGTTGACAGTGGGGGCAGGGAGTGGCGAGCCCCCTTGCCTGCTCCGAGGCTGCCATGCTCACACTACCTTGATGCATTCACCACCCTGGAAACTCTCCAAATCATGCCATTTAGAGGTTTTTATGGAGGTTTCGCTACATAGGATTAAATCATTGAATTTTATCTCCAGCACCTCTCCCTCTCTTCTCTCTGGATGTCCTGGGGATGAGGATGAAAAGTTCCAACCCTCTAATCACATAGTTGGTTTCTCCAAGAACCATTCCCCATTCCAAAACCATCTAGGGATCTACAAAGAGTCACTTTATCAACATAAATTCAAGTGTGGTTGAAAGGGGCTCATTACAAATAACAAAAACACCTCTATCACTCAGAATATTCCAAGGGTTTGAGAAGTTCTGTGTCAGGAACCATCAATAAAGACCACATATTTAGTTCTTACTATATCACACTTCTCAGAGTTTCATTTGTGTTTTTTTATTATTGCTTTTTGTTTGTCTGATCCTCACATGCTTGTGGTCTGTGTCCTTTTGTGAACGAGCAGGAGAAAACACCATAATGCACTGAGTAATATAAAGAGTGCCCACAAAGCAGGCATATTATCAAAATGAATATAGTCAGCAAGCCTGCCCAGAAACTAAAGGCAGGGGCTCTGGGTGTAGTTGATTTCCTGTGTTTTCCACAGTTTGTCAATTACTTGGAAAGAGATACAACTGGCACATAGAGGACAGTGTGGCCAGATAACTGTGGAACTTAACCCCTAGTCACGTGGTTCTCTGCTGTTTTTTTTTTTTATTTTTTTTTAAAGATTTTATTTATTTGACAGAGAGAAACACAGGCAGAGAGGGAACACAAACAGGAGGAGCGAGAGAGGGAGAAGCAGGCTTCCTGCCGAGAAGGGAGCCCGATGTGGGACTCAATCCTGGGTCTCCGGGATCATGACCTGAGCCGAAGGCAGTCGCTCAACCAACTGAGCCACCTAGGCGCCCTCTCTGCTGTTTTTAAAAGTCAAACAGGACCATTATTTTTATCCTATGGACGCCATATATTTTGTTTAACATAAGCTTTATGCAGGGCTTGAACTCATGACCCACAGATCAAGAGTTGTGTGCTCTATTCCCCAAGCCAGCCAGGTGCCCCTGGACCCCCTTTTTAAGATGGAATATACTAAGTGATAATTTTTAATAGTTTTAGTCAGTGTGGATATTGATCATGCATTCTCATTGGAGACAAAAATTACTTCTTATGGAGTGTATGAAAATATCTTACTCTTAATCATAAAGCCCAGATATATAGATATGTGGGTGTGTACAGCACATAAAAGCATATGCAATATATCTATGGTATTAAAATTTCATGGGGGTGACTAGGAAAAAAATATCTAAAAAAGACCCTTTAGGAGATGATGATTTCAAAAAAAGGTAATGATATTCTCATATAAATGGCTTTTTTCTTAAATGTATTTATTTAAGTAATCTCTAACACAATGTGGGGCTCAAACTCACAACCCCAACATAATAGTCTCGTGCTCCTCTGACTGAGCCAGCCGGGTGTCCCAAATGACTTCTAATGAGAACTTCTGATCTGTATGACCTTACCAGTATTATCCCATCCAGTGGGAATTTCAATCAAAAGCAAATAAATGTCATATCTTAGCTTGTGGATAAATGTAGTTGTTCATTCAACAGTGAGCACTTTGCAAAACAATAATCTAGAATACAAAATGCTCAGAATAGGAAAGGATAAAAACTGAGTCCTGCCTCTCTAAGAGCTTATATTCTAGTTGGGAGAGAGACACAGTAAACAAGTTAATAAAAATATGTATAATATATCAACTGATGATAAAGTATTAGAAGAAAAAGAAAGCAAGATTTGACAGATATGCACTGTTTCATATAAGGTGACCAGTTAGAGAAAGTTCCCGTTACTGAGGTGACATTTGAATAGAATCCTGAAGGCACTGGGGCAGAAACTGTTGGGATAAGTAGGGAAAGAATATCTACGTAGAGAGAACAGAAGGACAAAGAACCTGCAATAGGAATGGCTCACTGTGTTGGAAGTATAGTAGAGAGGCTCAAGGAGTAGCAATAGAGTGAGCAAAAAGAAGGAGTAGGATATGGGATCAGAGTGGCAGGTAAAAGGGAGAGGTGAAGGAACATAACAAAATGACATAACTGAGTAAGAACAGAGGGGTTTATGGTGTGATCTCTATCTTCAGAGGTTACATTAGTTGCTTTGTAGAGAACAGACCTTAGTTCAATGAGCTTGGAAGCAAGGAGACCAATTGGAAGGTTACTGCAATAGTCCAAGCAAGAAATAGGGACTGGACAAGGATATTCAGATTTAGGATATATTTTACAGCATGCTTTTTTGGAAAATTCAAGACAGCTTAAGACATCGATAATGGAAGATTTCATATTGGGAAATAGAATATAATCCTACAGTTCTAGGTCTTAGTTAGGGGAAATCTTTGTACGTGTTAAAAAAAAGAATTCTTCCTGGTGTGGCAGTTCTTCAGGTTGGTAAAAAAACAAATCAGCAAATCTCATATTTCCTTTTATAGGAAAATTTTTTTGCAGTTGGGCTGAGTTTCTATTTGTGCAAGGAGTGGCTCTTATTAAAAGACAAGTTTCATACGTTTTGTTACACAGATGTCCTTTATTTCTGAAGCTGTCAACAACATCTTCGTAATTACAAATGGTCTAGGTTGATGTAACCTGCTATATTATGGAGGGTGTGAAATGCATTTGTATTTCCAGAGCTCAGAAAGTACATAATGAGCATTAATGAGTTTTCCCATGCAATTTTTAGCTCACTCCTGGCATTGATCAACTGTTATGCTTAGTGTGGTGAAACTTTCTTCCAGATAAAAAAGTCTGACCTTGGCCCTGAAGTTTGTTTTTTCCGATGGCTATTAATCAATTTTGCAAGCTGCCTCAAATTCTTTTTGGAGATAGGCTGGCATAAATAAGAGAATCATTGGTTAGTCTGGAAGTGGGGAAGTGCGAGCTCATCTACGTGCCAGACGGTGTGGCTGGACATATTTATGTATATGGGAAAGGCTCACTCTTCCCCATGATGACGCAGGTCATACCGCTTACATATCACTCTCTTCTCAGTCTCACGAAAGGTTGTAAACAACATGTAAGCTAAGGGACTGCTATCAAAACAAAATTCATTTCATGAGATGCAAGCTGTCATTTCACTTTGGCAATGACTTGGGATCGCTAGTTAGGGTTTTTATAGCTTGTTTCCATAATGGGCCTGTATCCTTTATGAAGAGTGGGATTTATAGGAAAAAAAAATCACAAGACTTTTTAAACAGAGACATAAATTGGCTTCCTCATTTCTTGAGTGCAAATAGATAATACAGCTGAGCAATATGTATGTAAACATATACCGAGAAAATATTTGTATTTTATATCAAAGGTATTGTTCACTCTATGTGTATTCAACATATATTTCTAAGTGTTTACAAAAGGAAAGATCATGTGGCTTATCTTATACCTCAGATAAAGTGGGGGAAAAAAGAGCAGGCCAGCCTGAGATTGGGAAAAGATCATAAAATATTTAATGACTTGAGGACAAGAAGGAGAGGGCTAAGATCAAACTCACATTAAAAGCCATATAGCCAGCAAGCCACCAAAGATAGTTGAGTCTCACCTGTCCTGACTGAGAGTGTAGGGACCAGAAGTTTGGGGGCCTAATCATGTAGAGAGCTCACTGGAAGGCATGTTGCTGGGGAGAGAAGCTCATGAGAGTAGTCGCCAAGACAGTTGCCCCTGGCATGTCAAGAATTGCCTCGTTTATGATCTTTGGGTGAGCACATGAAGGAAAGGAAGGGACAAAGGAAGAAAGGACAGTCCAAGCTTCTGGCATAGTCCTGCCATGGCCACTAAAAACAGAAGGCTACAAAAGTCACAAATCCCTAAACCTTGAAGTGCTATGGGAGTGTCTATACCACACCAACTCTGAAAGTAACCCATCATGTGATGGATTTAGAATACAATAGCTTTAGAATCTATGGCACATGAATATCTGAACCATGAATGACTTATTTTGATTTGAAAGCAAACACCTGAACGTTTCACATACGGTATACTATATATCTATGTTAGTTATATATTAGTTATGTATGTTGCATATAGTATAACTACATATAGTGATACATGTCAGTAATATATATATATATCTTTCAAAATATATCAGTTATAATTTAAGAATTTCACAAGAATATATTAATAAGTAATTAAACCACCTCACAGTTTACTTAGATGGGTCTCATCTTTAAAAAAAATATACTTTCAGGGGCACCTGGATGGCTCATTTTGTTAAGTGTCTGACTCTTGATTTCGGGTCATGACCTCAGGATTCTGAGATCAAACTTCTCTTGGGGTTCCTCCCTGGGCATAGAGTCTGCTTAAGATTCTCTCATTCAGCTCCTGCCTTCTTCTCTTTCCTTCTCTAAAAAACAACAACAACAACAAAATGAAAATAAAAACAAAAACAGGGGCACCTGGGTGGCTCAGTCCATTACGTGTCTGCCTTTGACTCAAGTCATGGTCCCAGGGTCCTGGGATGGAGCCCCATATTGCATTGAACTCCCTGGCCTCTCTCTCTCTCCCTCTCTTCCTCTGCCAAATAAATAAATAAAATATTAAAAAAATAACTTTCAAAATATTAAATAGAGAATAGCCCTTTTTTTAGAACAGCATGGGGGAGATAGAAAATAAAATACTCAAAAGTCCTTAAAGGTGAAAGGAGGGGGAATCAAGCACCAATATTCATATTTTACAGACCCCTGAGAGCTCCAGACTTTTATGAAGATCTCTAACAGCAGTATCTTGAGAAGTCAGCTTTGCTATGCACAGACCAGGACCTGGAGCCCTTTGATAGTATTTGAAAACTTGACTGCTAGTTCTAACTGAATCTGTAGTTCTACAGATCAAGTACAGTAAAAACAGTGAAAGTCAGCAAGACACGACATGTGCTTGGGAATCTTCTTTTTGAGACTTGCTCCTAAATAAATCTGTAGCTCTTTGTAGTTATTTATGTCCTTATATGGAAAAAGAATGTATTTTGCTGGAGAAAACCGAAAATAATGAACTGGATTTATGGCTAATTTTTCTCACTTATCTTTTTCCACAAGACCTTAATCCAAGGATATTCAGGGAAATAATGTTCCAGTTCGAGAGCCAGTCACCAGAAGTACAAACACTATTTAGGAAACAGATATTTTATTCTTAGATGACATACTGTAGCATTCTAAATCACCTTCTTTCCACCAAGAACTGGGCACTATCTTTCTTTCTGAGGAGGCCACTGAAGCAGTTAGTGATGATGGTAATATTGTATCATGCTGATTTCCAGATTTGCTAGCTGTCCGGAGGCTCTCTAGGAGAGTGCCTTGTTCTGGGGTAATGCACACTGAGTGTTTGTAGTTAGTGGGCATCATGACTACAATTTACTTAACTGGTTCAGGGAAGAAAAACAGCAGAGAGAAGGAGAAATCAATGTAAAATATTAAGGACTAGGTGACAAGGTGAGAAAGCCTTTTTGAATTGTTCTTGCAACTTTTCTGTAAGTTTGAAATTGTTTCAAATAAAAAATAAAACATAGATGCAAAGACATAGTTTGAAGGGTGTCCGACTGGCCAAATTTTAGATTATTTGAGGTTCAAAAAAATTGAGACTGTAATTGTAACTCAATGAATAAACAGGAATCCATGAGTCCACAATGATAGAAAGAAAAGAAGAAGGAAGAAAGGAAGGAAGGGAAGGGAAGGAAAGGAAAGGGAAGGGAAGGGAAGGGAAGGGAAGGAAGGAAGGAAAGAAGGAAGGAAGGAAAGGAGGAAGGAAGGAAGGGAGGGAGGGAAGGGAAAGAAAGGAGACAGAGAGAGAGAGAGAAAGAAAGGAGGGAGGAGGGAGGAAGAAAAAGAAGTGCTTATGACTACCAGAGCTTATAATTATGCCAACATCTTACTCTGGTCTTAACTCTGACATTTTTTAGTAAAAAAAAAAGAAATAATCCTTTACCATGTCTTTTTGAGAGGAGTTGTAATTATCATCAGTTGCTGAGTGATAGAAAGGTTTTTTTTTTTTCCCAAAAGAATGACATCTCATATATATTGAAGAAATGATAGACTAAAAATCACCATTTAACAACTGTTACAGGGTTGCTCAGATTTTGTCCCTGATGCACCAAAGAACTGGCAAGCCGAAAGCTAAGTGGGGAGAGAGAGTTCATTGAATAGGTAAGTAGAGTATACTTGCAAAAGAAGTGGGCCAGTGCTGTAGCCAGAGTGGCAATGGCCCCAAGAAGCCCTAGCTGTATCCTTTTAAGCCTGCTTTTTGCATATGTAAATTTGTCTTCGATTGGCATTTTTGATTGACAGCTGGTGGTTGTATATGCTCTGGTTTCTGCGCATGCGCCTATTCATGATCCATTGTGTTACAATTGTACTTATTAATATATCGCATATTTATGGGTTTCTAAGGGGCTTTGTTGTGACTTCGGGTTACCTAAGGGCAAGTAGCACCTTTTGTGCGCATGTTCAGCTCTTTGGAAGTCCCCTCGTGGCTTTTGTGCAGCTCTGTGGTTAGGCCTTTCCTGTTGGGTTAACTCTCCGGTAGGCTCCAAGGGTGTGGCCAGCATCTGCTTTATCCCTCCTGGCTCACGCCTGACTGCCTAACATTACCCCCTCAAGGGACCGGGCCCCCAGGCATTGGGGCAATGACCACTCTGGCTTCTTCCAACTGTGAAGATTTGGGGAGTCTATCCCATGCTGTCAAGGAGAGAAGGCAGTGGTGGTTGGCAGCGTCCATCCAAGGGACTTCCAAAAGGGAGAGAGTTACAGGCATCTAAAGGTTGATGTCCTTGGTTGAGGACAAGTGGGAGACTGACAGCCTGTAATCTGGAGGAGACAATGGATACCAATATATTGATTAGTCAGGGACCAAAGAGTAGTATCAAAAGAGCCCGTAGATGAGGAGAATAAAGGGTGTAACCTATTGCCATATGGAGGACAAGGGATTCCACCCCGAGGGTATGGGTGTATTGGTTTTCAAGTTCAGTGGTACAAGTTATAAGTTCCCATATATCTTGTTGGACTTCTATGGATTTATTGACATAAAAGCAACATTCCTCTTGCAATAATAGACAGGTTCTTCCTTGTGCCCCTGACAGCAAATCCAGGGCATGTGCATTTTGGAGAACAGTTGTGGCAAGAGAGCCATCTTTCCAAACTTTGATTAGAACCTGGTCATCAGGTTCATGTAGCAGAGGTGCCTCCTGTTTGGTGTTGGGAACTGTTAGGCTGTATGCCTTTAAAGCCTGCTGAATTTGAATAGATGAGTCTGTATCCCAGGAATCTCTGGATCTGCGAAGAAGTCTGTAGTTAGGAAAGGTCACCCATCCAGGGTCTCCTTGGAAACTATACTGAGAAGGGTGACTGGCAAGGCTTCTTTCCAATTTAGTGATGTTTCTTGTGTGAGTTTTAAAATAATACCTTTAGGTATTGGTTGGCCCTTTCTACCTTCCTGGAGGACTGAGGCATGTGCAACGGAGGTGGTATTTGAAACCCAGTACTTTGGAGGCAGATTGAACTATGGTGGTCACAATGGAAGGCCCATTGTCACTCTGAAGTGACTTTGGGAGACCAAATCAAGGGATGATTTCATATAGAAGGTTGCTATGCCTCTCTGCACCCTATGAAGGTGCCAAGAAGCATTGAGGAGGTATTTGTATCCTCTGCAGGGTGACATCTGGGTGAAAGCCATCTGCTAATCTACCGCTAGGTAGTTCACCCTAAATGAATGGAATCATGAAGGGCTTTAACTAGTTTCCATTGAAGATTTTGAGGAATGGCCAAGATTCCATCTAACAAACACCATCTGCTGTCCTCTAGGGAAAAATTCTTTTTGCTTATGCAGGTTTTGTTTTTTTTCTGTATATTTGGGCTGGGGCAGCGGTAGAGGGCCCGGTATGAAGGCCCCCTGTAGGGAAGGCCACCTGATTGGCAACATGATCTGTAGCCTCATTGCCCTCTATTATTTGAGTCCCCTTTTTGAGGACCCCTGCAATGGACCACTGTCACTTCCTTGGGTTGGTGTATAGCCTCAAGCATGGGGGTTATGTGAATTGCATATTTGATGGATGTATTTTTGGAGGTGAGGTATCCTCTTTCTACCCAAATGGTTGTGTAGGCATGTAGGACTAAGAAGGCACATTTGGAGTCGGTGTAGATAAATAACCCTCTCGTCCTAAGCCAACTCTACCACTCTAGCAAGAGCAGTGAGTTCTGCTAGTTGAGTTGATGAGTTGTTTGGGAGGGCTTGTGCCTCCATGATAGGACAAAGGAACACATCACATAACCAGTTTTTCTCTGGCCCTGTTCCATGGAGCTACTACTATCTTTCTTCAGGATTTTGTAGAGGTTGGTCAGCGAGGTCAGGCCTCAGCTTTATGGATGGAAACAATCTCTGTGCATGAATGGAAGAGTTTTGTGCCATGCTCTGAGACTGGCAATAGGGAAGTGGAGTTGAGAACACAGCAAATGCAGACTGATATTTCAGAGTTTTTTAGTAGCAGAACTTGGTTTGTAGGAGTCTGTTGTCAGAGAGTCAAGTTGATGCCTGATTGGTTACGAGGTCTGGAATTTGATGAGTGTTGAGGATTTGTATGGGTGTTCTGAATGATAGTCTGATAACTTCCTCTGTCAGTAAGGCTAGGGTCCCAAGAGCTCAGAGGCAAGGTGGACATCCACTGGCTGTGAGGTCTAGAAAGATAAGTGATAGGCCAGAGAGTGGTCCCAAGTTTCTGTATTAAAACTCCCAGAACGATGCCCTCTTCTTTATGGGCATAAAGTTAGAAAGTTAGACGCTGGGTTGGTAGACTTGTTGCAGGTGCCCTTCTTTTTTTTTTTTTTTTTTTTTTATTGTTACTAAATTTTTTTTTCCAGTGTTTCAAGATTCATTCCCCATTCCCCACACCCAGTGCTCCCTGCTTTAGGTGTCCCCAGTACCCACCACCAGGCTCTCCCATCCCTCCACCCCCCTCCCTCCAAGTCCCTCAGTTTGTTTCTGTGTTCAAAGTCTGTTGTTTCGTTTCCCTCC
>PITA01011763.1:0-65156 GCA_004023965.1 Spilogale gracilis | reverse complement strand
TTTTTTTTTTTAAAGATTTTATTTATTTGACAGAGAGAAACACAGCCAGAGAGGGAACACAAGCAGGGGGAGTGAGAGAGGGAGAAGCAGGCTTCCCGCCGAGCAGGGAGCCCGATGTGGGGCTCGATCCCGGGTCTCCAGGATCATGACCTGAGCCGAAGGCAGTCGCTTAACCAACTGAGCCACCCAGGCGCCCCAGCAATAACTTTTAAAATTAGCTAATTTAGTGATATCAACTTTACAAAGTTTTCTTTTTATAATTGCAAATTAAATATGACTGCATGAAATAAAAATTAACTCATATTTTCAGTACTCTAATGCAACCATAGTTAACATTTCAGTGTGTATTTATGATTTTTTCAAAGGCAGATTTTTTAATGTATGCATAATAACACTCTAATATTTTTACATCCTTTTACTTTTTAATATTACTTTATAAGCATTTCCTCATGTTGCCACAGTCTATAGAGCTCTAGTATTTGCTTTTTTTTAAAGATTTTATTTATTTGAGAGAGAAGAAAGAGAACGCATGAGGGACCAAAGGCCAGAGGGAGAAGCAGGCTCCCTGCTGAGGGAGGGAGGGATCATGGATCCTGGGACTCCAGGATCATGACCTGAGCGAAGGCAATCGTGTAACCCCCCTGAGCCACTCAGGTGCCCTAGAGCTCTAGCTTTTAAAAGCCATTAAATATTAAGTTTATATATTTGTATATACTTATTTGTATATTTGGGTTATTGATTTTACAAGGTGAATTTCTTGATTCCTTGTGGTAAAGGGTAGAGGAAATTGTTGGATGTGTTTCTCATGTAGAAATTATGGGAAAAGTAGTGTACTGTCAGTTTCAATTTGAAAATATCTTGTAAATAGCTGGCCATCTCTCTTTACATCACTGGTTAACCTTGCTTAGAACATCTTCACATTTGGGTTCTAAAATTACTCGGTAATCTCTAGTAATCCCAAGTTTTATTTATATTTTTATTGTTGAGGTTAGGTTAGGAATCTTTTTTTTGAGGTACATTACCAAGAGAACTTTAAGCTCCCTGTATTCTGTGTTCTGCTAATCTCCATTTATCTTACTGGTTAAAACAGCCTCCTGATGATCTGATTGTGGAATTGAACTTAAGGAAGAATCCAAATATTAAACCTGATTTTCCACTTTCAGACTTTTAGGTACTGATGCTGATATTTGGTATTTCATATAGTTTCAACATTGAGTTCCAGGGCATTCTCTGTATTTGTGTCTAGAGAGGATTATTATAAGACAGCTGTAATTTTGTTTCCTTTGTTAGGATATATTACATGAAACACATATGAACAATTAGAAGGCAAGTGTTAGAGATACGGTATTGAATAATGCATTAGAAAGTAGGAACCACCTATGTAGAAGCTGCAGCAATTGATAGGACTAGAGGATGTAGAAAATCTTTTTGGTCAGACTTATTTTAGGCACCCTTAAGACACCCTGGTTCCTTCAGATAAGCAGTCTTGTAAGTTTCTTACTCCTTTCACCTGCACCCCAAAATATTTTGCTAGGCTTCTAGGAAAAAAAATCTCACATTAAAATGTAGGCCTTTTCTGAAAAACTTTGAAAAAATGGTGTTGGTACACCTGCATGTCCACGTAGAATGTAGTTGGACCCCTTTATCACACCATATACCAATATTAACACAGTTGTTCATATACCAAAACGTAAGAGCTAAATCGCACCGCTTTTAGGAAATATTGGAGTAAGTTTTCAGGACCTTGGTTTAAGTAAAGCCTTCTTAGATGTGGTACCAAGAAGCAACAGTGACCCAAAAATAGATAAATGAACAGAGGATACCATCAGGAAAGTGAAAAGACAATCCATGGAATGCAAGAATATATTTACAAATCTTTTATCAGATAAGGGACTAATGTAATGTCAGGGATCTATAAAGAACTCAAAAGACAAAACCCAATTTCAAAAAGGGTAAGGTATCTGAATAGGCATTTCTCCTGAGAAGAAATACAGATGGCCAGTCAGCACTTGAAAAGATGCTCAGTATTATTTGCTCTCAGGGAAATACAAATCAAAACTACTAGGGTGGCTATAATAATAATTTCAAAAATAAACAAGATTTGGTAATGATGTGGGAAAATTGGAAGTCATACACTACTGCTGGGAAGGTAAAATAGTGTGAGTACTTTGGGTTTTTTTGTTGTTTTTAAGTTTTTTAATTTGAATTTCAGTATAAGTACAAGTACTTTGGAAAAGAATTTGGCAGTTCCTCAAAAGATTGAACATAGTTGTCATGTGACCCACACTACTCGTAGGTGTATACCCAAGAAACATGAAAATATATCCACATGGAAAGTTATACACAAATGCTCGTAGCAGTGTATTCATATTGGTAAAAAGTGGAAACAACCCAGATGCCAGTAAATGACTAAACACATTACACAACTGTGGTATGTATGTGCAGTGAGATATTACTCAGCAATGAAAAGGAAGTTCTGATACATGATACAACATGGGTAAATTTTGAAAACATGCTAAGTTTTAGGCCTCCAAAGACCACATTAGTATGATTTCATTTATATGAAATGCCCAGAGCAGCCAAATCTATAGAGACAGAAAGCAGGTTAGTGGTTGCGTAGGCCTGGGGAATTTGGAGAAAATGATGAATGGCTGCTGATAGATACAGAATTTCATTGGGTGATGATGAAAATGTTCTGAAATTGTGATGATGGTCGCCTAAGTCTGTGAACATACTAAAACTATTGAATTGTGTACTTTAAATGAGTTAATTATGTCATGGTAATTATAGTTCAGTAGTGTTATATTAAATGTAGATCTTTACCTTATAGTGGTACTGTATTTCCTCAGTGCTGGGACGTATACTTTTAAAAACTTTTTTCAGTGTTTTTTGGGGCGACTCGCTGGTTTAATTAGAGGACCGTGTGGCTCTTGATCTTGGGATTGTAGTTTAAGCCCCATGTTGGGTGTAGAGATTACTTAAACTTAAAAAAAATTAAAACTTTTCAATGCTTTCTGAAATCAGAATTTGTATTTTAATTGATGTGTACATTTAATAGACCGATCTTCCATATAGGCTCAAACTTCAAATCCAAGAAATACACCTTTTTAAGAATTTTGCTACATTCTTACAACTGAAGTTCAGTGATTTTTGGAGGAAATTAATTTTTATTGATGATGTTAGCCTTGGTCCTTCAAAAAATAACCTTTAAAAAGAGAAGGGTGAGGGTATCTGTCAAAGAACTTAGTGCAGTAAATGCAATACCAGACTTCCTGAGCTCCAAAGCCAACTTTGGCTGCTACAGACTTATTCTTTTTGGAATTAATACCATTTTTTTTTTTAAGCTCTTACTTTTTAACTTCTTAAAGGTTATGCAAATTCTGCCTCTGGTTGGTTTTGCAAAGAATTCTTGGGCCTATGGCTCTTAGCTTTCTAATAGTCTTATATTTGCATGTGCCATTTAAGAAAGTTACTGAAATGTGTATTCATTTATCTGATGAAATTCAAAGATGGAATGCTTAAATGAGAAATTCTAGTATTTTTTTTTGTTGTATCAAATCAGTGGTTCCAACAGTAACTCATGCACTATGGCAGAAGAATAGCTTATGGCCCACAACTATGCTGGAGATCTGCCCCACTGGTAAAAAAAATTCTTTGTCAATAATTGGGTGCCATCTCCCCTCTGGAAACCAGTTTGCTTGATGAGAAGAAAAAAGTAGCCATGATTTAGGTAAGAAGATGGTGGTGGTGCTTAGGAGACTCTTATTTTAGGCAAAATTAACTTAGAGGAAAGATGCTGTCGTTTAATGATACACATGGATTAGAAGCAGAAAGCTGTCAAGGACCCAAATCAGCCACTCTCAAGGTTTAATTTTGGGCTTTACTAATGTCAGCTTCACTCAGCATTTCTAATCTGTCTTTAAATCCTTAATACCATATGTCTCCTCATAACCCCAGTTTTTACCTGCTGCTAGATGATGTTTCAGGTCAGTTGATTGAGTTTTCCAATTCTAAGAGAATAAAGAATCTGATTGGTTCACCCTCTTTTTAGCAGTCAGGTCTAAGTCATCAAATGTTGGCTAGCCTATGGGGCCTTTGGAATCAATGCCTGTCCCAGAGGTTGCCAGGTCATGGGCAATTGAGAGGTAGTTATCTTCACTTGTGTACTGTCTCTGGATTCCCCAACTACAAGGGATTTAGGTTTCAGGATAGAGACCTTACCTTGGTTACGATATTTTCTTTACCTAAAACGGCATCTGAAGTGTGGTTGGGAGTTCAAGGAATATGGATGCTTGGGCTTAATGTGACCTTTATTTCAGTTGTCTTGATCCTTAGATGAATGAATAAGCTTATCTAATGACTTGCTGATGCAGAATGCCTATGGTGATAATGCCTACCATCCCTACCCCAATTAGGATATTGTAAATAACATGTATAGTAAGTACTCAGTGATTATTTATGTAGTGAAAAGAAGACTAACCTTTCATTAAAAAAAAAAAAAAATAAGCAGGGCGCTTGGGTGGCTCAGTGGGTTAAAGCCTCTGCCTTCGGCTCAAGTCATGATTTCAAGGGTCCTGGGATCAAGGCTCTCGTTGGGCTTTCTGCTCAGCAGGGAGCCTGTTTCCTCCACTCTATCTGCCTGCTTCTCTGCCTACTTGACTCTCTGTCAAGTGAATAAATAAAATATTTTAAAAAATAAAAAAATAAAAATAAGCAAATATGGTGCGCCTGGGTGGCTCAGTCAGTTGAATGTCTGATTCCAGTCATGATCTCAGGGTTGTGTCATTGAGCCCTGCTTCAGGCTCTGCTCAGTAGGGAGTCTGCTTGAGATTTGCTCCCTCAGGTGAGGGGCACCTGGATGGCTCAGTGGGTTAAGCCTCTGACTTTAATTCAGGTCATGATATCCGGTCCTGACATCAAGCCTCAAGTGGGGCTCTGTGCTCAGCGGAGAGTTTGCTTCTCACAACATTTTTAAAAAAGCAAATCTTTTAAAAAAATCAGCAAATTCCAAACCACCTCCATGGAAGCAGTGTTTTTCTTCCATGCAGATCACTCTAGTTTGTATACTTGATCAACAAATATGACATATTATTTGTATCATAGATGGAACGCTTTCTCTTTTCCCACTATATATGTAATTGTTATCTTTTATGATTTAGGAATTGCATTAATGCTAATCTTTGAGGATTTTTTTGTTTGTTTGGCTGGTTGGTTGTTTGGTTTTAGGTATTTTGGGTCATGATTCACTGAATATCAGAGTTAGAATATGCGTTGAGACTGTCCATTCCAAATTATTTTGTGGCCTTAAATTTCAGTCTGGCAAATTCAGAGAAAACATTCCTAGTAGGAGACAGCAGCTGGGGAGGGGGTGGTGCCAGCAGCAGTTTGTGAGGCAGTAAGAAGAAAATCAGAAGAGCTGACTCTTACTTCCTACTGGAGGAAAGGATACAGCTTTTGGTGACAAGCTGCATTCTTTAGCAGTGACTTTATTTTTCCTTTACCACAAACCAGACTTATACTGTTTCCAGCCTCAGCACATTATTTAGGCACTTACCCACTGCATTGTTTTAGTTTCTGAAACTTGTATCATATTCCCTAAATTGGATCCAACTTTTAATGCACTGCCTTTCAAATAGACATGTTTACACTTTGATATGTTTGTCTTTCTTGGCTTCTACACTCCCTAAGATTAGGGCCCATTATATTTTTCACAGCATTCATCATTTTATAGATACTTCATTATATATTAACAAACAACATTATATATTAACAAATAATTAACAAACATTATCTATTAGTAAACAGCTGCTTCAGAGTTTTCTCATCAGAAGATCAGTCCTTGCTTTTTATGTGACTGACCCTGTCTTTTCTCAATGCTCTGCCTCAGTGTATTTTGTAATCCTTTGTTCTTTTCTGTTCTACTGCCTCCTGTCCTGCTGCATTTCTTTTCCTAACACACTTTAATTTTAATTTTTTTCTTTATTACAAATGCTTTTTTTTTTTTTTTTTGGCTTTTTTTTTTTGAATGAAGATGTGGAGAATTAAAGCATTAGAGAGAAAAATAGTGTTTAAATTTATTTGATTATATTTCCTTCTCTTATGAATTTCCCCTTTCTCAATTTAAATTCACAGGGCAAGTACATGTGTTTCTTATCAATACTGAGGAAATGGTAGTTAAGATTATAAAACATTAAAGTAGATGATGGAGATAAGGGAAGGGATGGCAAGTCAGAGGAATCAGGAAGGACGGTGATGTTGTTATAGGAAGGCCCAAATAGTGAGTCCCTGTATTAAAAGGTACTTCACTTACATTTTCTTAGTTATTCCTTACAACATTCTTAAGATAGGTATTCTTTTTTTTTTTTTTTTTTTAAAGATTTTATTTATTTAACAGAGAGAAACACAGCCAGAGAAGGAACACAAGCAGGGAGAGTGAGAGAGGGAGAAGCAGGCTTCCTGCCGAACAGGGAGCCTGATGTGGGACTCGATCCTGGGTCTCCGGGATCATGACCTGAGCCAAAGGCAGTCGCTCAACCAACTGAGCCACCCAGGCGCCCTTAAGATAGGTATTCTTAAGATAGGTGCCTGGGTGGCTCAGTTGGTTAAGCGACTGCCTTCGGCTCAGGTCATGATCCTGGAGACCCGGGATCGAGCCCCACATCGGGAAGCCTGCTTTTCCCTCTCTCAGTCCCTCAGCTTGTGTTCCCTTGCTAGCTGTGTTTTTCTCTGTCAATTAAAAAAAAAAAAAAAAGATATTCTATTTTTTCTGAGGTGGAACTTTAGGCCTAGAGGTACTGAGTAACCTGCCTTGTATACCTGGTAAGTGCCAGAGTTTGAGATAACATGAGATGTCCATGTTCTTTCCACTGTACTTCTCTGTCATTAACCTTTGGTAGGCTTATAAATTCTGAGTTTGAGAAGAATCGTGGAAGTAAAGAGATAGTTTGGTTCAGAATGTATTGAAGTTCCTGTGAGATAGGTAGGTAAAAATTTTAAAAGGCAATAAACCTGGTATTGTCTCTTGGGGAAAAGAGTGTTGGTTATAATTTACACTGAGTTTTCTTTTTAGTTTTGTTTAATCCAAACCATTAGCAATTTTTTTCACAGCATGTTTACAAAGTCCTGGTATGAATATATTACATGGATTATAGGAACATGAGTACTTTGTAATGACTCATTCAGTTATCCAGTAAGGTCTATCAAATCCCTATGATGTACCAAATACTGTGAGAAATAGTATACTTTGGTAAGCAAAATAGACACAGTCCCTGCCATTATCAAGCTTATAGTCTAGTGGTGAGGAAATATAATCAAATAATCATGCAGATAATCACACAGCGTTTTAGTGTAAGCACAGAATACCTCATGAATTATATCAGACAGGGCAGCCAAATGAACCACACTCGAAGGTGCCAACATTTATGTTAATTAGTTTAGTGATTTAGATATTCATAAACTGATTCATAGTATTTTTCTAGTAAGTGTCCTTGTACATTGGAAGTGATTAATTTGTAAACATTTTTAATAAGTGTTCAAAATCTTATTTAGAGTTCACATTTGGGGGAGTGGTGAAATTAGGTACTATTATCAGTCACTCTTATAGGATATACTTAGCAAGACAAAAACAATTGTGGGCGCCTGGGTGGCTCAGTGGGTTAAAGCCTCTGCCTTCGGCTCAGGTCATGATCTCAGGATCCTGGGATCGAGGCCCGCGTCTGGCTCTCTGCTCGGTGGGGAGCCTCCTTCCTCCTCTTTCTCTGCCTGCCTCTCTGCCTACTTGTGATCTCTCTATCAAATAAATAAATAAAATCTTTAAAAAAAAAAAAAGACAAAAACAATTGTATAATCCCAATATTATTGCATATACACTAACTTTATTAAGTATTTAATAATTGGCTAGGGGTTCCAGGAAATGTAAAGAAACAGGAATTAAAAAAAATAAACCACTTGAGTAAATTAATGGGTGATTGTTTTTAGCTATTAGTAGGTAAGATTTTTTTTTTATTGTTACTTAAATTTTTTTTTCCCAGTGTTCCAAGATTCATTCCCCATTCCCCACACCCAGTGCTCTATGCAATAGATGACCTCAGTAGTAGGTAAGATTTTTAATAGTCCTTTTATTCATGTGCTGGTTCAATAAGAAGCAAAATGAATTCTTATGTGGATCTTACAGTCTGGTGGGGAAGACAAACATGGCAAATTATAACTAAATGTAAAATTACAGCTATGACAAAGGCTGTGAAAAAAAGTTACATGATGTACAAAAGTCTGTTATAGAGGAGAATGGTTAGTTAGGAAAGGTTTCCGAGATGGTAAGAGTTTAATTGAGCTGTGAAGAAAGAAAAGGCATTATTTAAGCAGAATGGTGAGGGAAGAGAGAGTTTCATTCAGAGTACAGCAAGCACTGTGACTTACTGTAGGAGAGATAACTGGCACTCAGAAAAGGAGCTAAAGGAAAACCAGTGGGGTTAGAAAGTGAGTTGTTAAATGAGGAAGGAGCTCAGGTAGGTAACCAGACTATTCAGGGCTTTTGGAAGCCTTATTAAGGACTTGGTCTCCATCCTAAGAGCAGTGGGAAGCTATTGAATGAAGAAGGGGTTTTAGGTATGTGAGGAGGGCATAGAATAGAGTCAAATCTGTTTTTGAAACGACTGCCCTAACTTCTGGATAAAGAACAAATTGAGATTTTGCTGGCTAATATTTTACACCAGGGACGAAATGGGAACTTAGAGTGTTGGCAATAGATATGAAAAGAAATAAACAGATTCTGTCAGTTTTTCAGTAGAAAATTAACTCACTAGAACTTGGAAAAGTAAAGGGGGGGAGGGAGGTGCCAAGGATGTCTTCCTTACAGAACTAGAAATATGATCCTGACATTCACTGCGATAGGGAACCTAAATGAGGACCAGGTTCATTTTTGGACATGTTGAGTTTGAGGCACTTTAAGGACATCTGAGTTGGAACTATCAAGTAGAGCCTGGAATTTAGAAAGGAGATTTAGGGGCCCCTGGGTGGCTCAGTTGGTTAAGTGTCTGCCTTTGGCTCAGGTCATGATCTCTGGATCCTGGGATTGAGCCCCACATTGGGCTCTCTGCTCAGCAGGGAGTCTGCTTCCCCCTCTCTGTCTGCCTGTCTCTCTTCCTATTTGTGATAGCTCTCTCTGTCAAATAAAATCTTCAAAAAATAAAAAAAATAAAAAGGAGGGCGCCTGGGTGGCTCAGCGGGTTAAAGCCTCTTCCTTCAGCTCAGGTCCTGATCTCAGGGTCCTGGCATCGAGTCCCGCATCAGGCTCTCTGCTCAGCAGGGAGCCTGCTTCCTTCTCTCTCTCTGTCTACTTGTGATCTCTGTCAAATAAATAAAAATTAAAAAAAATATATAAAGGAGATTTAGATTGGAATATAAATTTGTGAATTATTTATATTGAAGTGGTAATTTTCATTGTCTCTTCACAGTTATTAGGTGAAAGGTATAGGACAGAAGAAGAGGCCAGGACATAATCAGTCACATTAGTGATTCCAAATGCAGTCACATTCTGAGATACCGGGGATTAGGACTTTAACATAGGAGTTTTAGAGGACACAGTTCAGCCCAAAACAACATCTCTATCTTAAAAGTGTTTTTCTGTATGCTACATTATGTTCAAAATAATAGTTCCTTCAGGGACCTTTTAAAATTTACGTTGAGAAAAGGAATAAATCACAAGTACTATGTAACCGCCGTTGTCAGAACATACCATAAGAATTTTTTTCCACAAAGAAGAATTTCTAATGAACATGGCCAAATAAACTGAAAACAAAGGAGTCTGTGTGGGAACTAGCCATCACTCTGAACGTTATGTAGATTGTTCTTCAATTTCATGGGAGGATTCACTGCACTTAGCATATAGTCATGATCATAGCTCTGATTTATTATGGCAAAAGAATACAAATCAAAATCAGCAAACAAAAAAGGAGCATGAGTCCATAGGAAATAGGCACAAGCTTCTAAGAATCCTCTCATAGCGGAGTCACACAGAATACACTTAATTTCCCAGCATTGGGTTGTGCCAGTATGTGTGAAGGGTTGTCTACTAGGGGATCCAAAAATACTGAGTGCCGGCCCCCACTGCCTAGGACATAACCAAAATTCCAGACTCCCAGGAGGGAAGCAGGTGTTCAGCATTCATCATATTGTTTGCACAATATTTAGGTATAGTGAGCCATCACGTAGGAAATGGTGAGAACTGTCCCAGAACCCAGATTTTTAAAAATTGCTCTTTTCGTATCTATGTGTTAACTTCCATTTAAAGTCTTCTAGCTGACATTAGAAGTTAGATTCGCTTTTGCCACCTAGAAAATACTATTGGATCACTAGTGTGTAAATAGTAACTCATACAACAAGCCATTAAAGATTTTATTTATTTATTTGACAGAGAAACACAACCAGAGATGGAACACAAGCAGGGGGAGTGAGAGAGGGAGAAGCAGGCTTCCCGTGAAGCAGGGAGCCCGATGTGGGGCTTGATCCCAGGACTCTGGGATCATGACCAGAGCTGAAGGCAGACACTTAATGACTTGAGCCATCCAGGTGCCCCTGAATCATTTTAAATACCTTGGTGGTGCTTAGAGGGTTCCTTTGGTTTAATGAAAAAATACTAAAGAAAATACATCCATTTTATTTATATATATATATATATATATATATATATATATATATATATATATAAACACACACACACACTTAAAAGATAGGATTTTTATTTTTAGTATCAATGTTTCTTCATAAAGTAGAGCTTTCCTTTTCTTCTCTGTACACATGAATCAGAAGACTAAGGGAATGTAGCCTCTTAAAGAACATGCTTAGAAATTATTACCTCTAAAAAAAATTCTTTGTAGTAGGTATGTTCAAGGATTTTTAAAGACCCTTGTTACCCATAGTTTTATACCATTTTCCAGTGACTTCATATGTGTCATTTTATGCCACACTAGTCAGCTGGACTGAGACTAAGAATCAGGAGGGTAGCCTCACCTCAAAGTGGTAACCCAGGGGTTGAAAAACTCCAGCCTCGCAGGGGTCATAACAGAGGTCAAAGAATAAAAATCTGTATTCAGTAATAAGCCAGAGAGCCAGGGACAATAGCTGTTAGCTTAAAGTCTGCAAACCAGAGTCACTGGTGATGGGGAGAAAACAAATGGTTAGAATAACTTGGAAATGTTGACATTTATAAAGCTTTTTGTTATCTTATGATTGTATCATCACCCTCTAAAGTGGTGCTATTATCTTTTTTTTTTTTTTTTAACATTTCATTTATTTGACAGAGAAAGAGATCACAAATAGGCAGAGAGGCAGGCAGAGAGAGAGGAGGAAGCAGGCTCCCTGCTGAGCAGAGAGTCCAATGCAGGCCTTGATCTCAGGACCCTGAGATCTGGACCTGAGCTGAAGGCAGAGGCTTTAACCCACTGAGCCACCCAGGCACCCTAAAGTGGTGCTATTATCTTTATTCAAAGATAGTAAGAGACTGCTAAAGATATTAACAGTGACCATAGTAAGTAACAGACTCCAGTCTTATAATTTTAATTTTTTGTTAAAAATCCCATATTCTTGGATAGCAGTGTTTTAAAAACTGTGTTTCATTGATTTCCATGATTCTGTAAACATGCCCCAGGTAAGAGCGTGGAATGGAGATCCTCATCCCTCCTAGGTCACATTCCGTTCCAGCCCCATTCCATTATTGTAGCTCAGTTTTAAATATTGTAGTTATAAATAAGATTACTCTGAGCAAGTTAGTTCTGTTGCTCAAAAAACGCATTGGATTAGTAGGCCATATTTCCTTTTTAGACCAGGTAGTTTAAGAAAGTGATACCAGAGAACAGAAATCCCAAAGTGAGAATAAGGAGAAACGGTCCTCTAGTAGCATAATTTGATCTCTCAACCTTAGTAAGAACTACCTGAAATAGCCCTCAGTAGTTTCAATCAAAGGACAGATGGGAAGTTATGATTAAACTTTGGGCTTTTTTTTTCTGTCAGCTATAGAATCTATTTTACAGGGGAAATTTAGGATGGATTTTAAATTCTTAAATTCTAGAAGTTACTGAAATTAAACCTTTATCACAAATGATAAACCTTCATAGAACCATTTATGAAATATGCAGTCTCCTTGCTGTCTGGCAACCAGGAATGCTAGAGTAGAAATTACTAACTTAAAAGCGAGACCAAAATTATGATTGTAATATTGTCAATAATTACATGACTGTAGGCAAATTTAGGCCAATAAAATGGAGAGTTGGTCTTGGATGAATTCTAAGATTCATTTTTGAAAACTTACCTACCTCTGCGTAGTCCAGTTCATTTCTTAAATATTGGGATGTTGTTCCATAGTCATATAATAGTAGAGCTGCAATAATAGCTAACATTTAATGAGGTTTTTTAAAAAAAGATTTTATTTATTTGAGAGAGAGAGCATGATAAGGGATGGGCGAGGAAGAGGGACAAACGGACTCCTACGACTCTGAGATCATGACCTGAGCCAAAATCAAGAGTCATGCTCTTAACTGAGCCACCCAGGCGCCCCTTAATGAGCTTTTTTTTGTGATTCTTGTACTGTACTAGGAACAACACTTGGATTTCCCAGTTTATTCTTTTTTTATTACATTATTTTATTTTTTCAGATTCATTATTTTCCAGTTTATTCTTACCATTCTCCTAGTGCTTTACACATGAAGAAACTGAGGCTCAGAGAGGTTTAAAAAAACATGGTAAGAGCCTTAATATTTTATTTATTAGAGTAGGTTCAACATGGAGCTCGAACTCATCACCCCAAGATCAAGAGCCACGTGCTCTTACCAACTGAGCCAGGCAGGTGCCATGTGTACAGGGTCCTACAGCTAGTTAAGTTACAGAGTTTTTGACTTAAGCATGAAACTTATCTATATTAAAAGTTTGCCAACTAGGTTTAAAAACCTTGAAGAGGTATTGAAACCAAAGATGCAACAGTCATATATATGATCATTAATGACCAAAGGGTCATATAACTTTTATATGCACTGTAAAGCTTGCTCAACAGTTATTTTCTAGTGCATAAACTAGGGTTTTGTTTTGTTTGTTTGTTTTTTAAAGATTTTATTTATTTATTTGACAGAGAGAAACACAGCAGGAGAGGGAACACAAGCAGGGGGAGTGAGAAAGGGAGAAGCAGGCTTCCGGCTGAGCAGAGAGCCCGATGTGAGGCTCGATCCTGGGTCTCCAGGATCATGACCTGAGCCGAAGGCAGTCGCTTAACCAACTGAGCCACCCAGGCGCCCCCATAAGCTAGGGTTTTAATATACATGTTTGTATGTAACAGATTTTGAATTTGAGCTACAAAATGAAAATTTTTGTAGGTACAAAGCTCTTTTAAAAGGAAGTATGCATTTTAAAAAATGTTTATAAAACAAAAATTGCCTGTGCTCGTAGTGCTACAGATACACAGGGGTAAAAGCTTTTAGGCTGCACTAGAGAAATACAGTAGTTTGGTACTTAACTTTTCTGGAAAAGCTAGAAGAACCCTCAGTTTGTTTCTGATGATTAAGAGTCTCTTAATGGTTTGTTGCCCTCTCTCATTTCAGCTTGTTTTTTTCCCTCCCTTCCTCTATGATCTTCTGTTTTGTTTTTTTTATTTCAGAATTTTATTTATTATGTTCAGTTAGCCAACATAGAGCACATCATTATTTTTTCATGTACTGTTCAGTGCTTCAGTAGTTGCACATAACACCCAGGGCTCATCACTCTGTTCTCTTAAATTCCACATGAGTGAGGTCATATGATAATTGCCTTTCTCTTATTTCATTTAGCATAGTGTCTTCTAGTTCCATCCACGTTGTTGAAAATGGCAAGATTTCATTTATTGATGGCTGAGTAGTATTCCATTGTATATTATTAGGAGTATTTAAAGTCTAACGCCATTCTGCCTTTGATAAATTATACTGTCCAAAAAGGAGTATTTATGAATAAGGCTAGTTTAAAGGGACTTAGTGGTATGTTAGGAGATTTTGTGGAAAAGTCTCAATTTCTGTGAATTATATATTCAGTTATCTGAGCCTAATTTATATGTATCTGAGACTTCCCCTAAAATTTCTCTTTGGAAAGGATATTTATACTCGAACCCTTATAAAGTTTCTCATTATGGGTGCTCTCAATTATTTTCAGCTGCAAAAGCCATTAGTTCAAAGCAGCTTCAGTTGATATTCTGGATAATTATGGAGGTTATTTACATCCCCTAAAAACTTATGTTTTCCATTTGGGAGGAAGGGTGGCCTCATTTGGCTCACTTGTCATATCCAAATATGTATCCAGAAGCTTAAAAGGAATTTTACAAAAGTTTATTGTGATAATACCCAGACTTTCCAAATAAATTTAAGGTTGTCATCTATATGAGAAAAAAAGTTTACAAATAGGAGTCGATAATGACCACTTTTATTGCAAATAATTGTATACTGAGCCTACAGAGAATATTGAATACAGTCCATTATATTTATGTATTGTTCCTGATAATCAAATAGATAAATTACTGTATTTATATATCAGGAACAGTATTTTGGGGATATGTGGCTTTCCTGTGAAAATACTTCACACAATATTCCATGCCAGTTTTTCAGTGAAGATTGTGTTTTTATCCTTTTTTTATTTTTATTTTATTTTCTTTAAGATTTGATTTATTTGAGTGAGAGCAAGCATGAGTGGGAGGCTGAGGGAAAGGGAGAAGCAGTCTCCCCACTGACCACTGAGCAGAGAACCTGATGTGGGGCTTGATTCTAAGATCCTGGGATCGTGACCTGAGCTGCAGGCAGACACTTAACCGACTGAGACACCAAGGTGCCCCTATTCTTATCCTTTAAATCTTGGTCAGGTAAAGTTATGGCAGAGTAAAACAATCTCATAATACTGCAACTAGCCCAACCAACCTCTCCAAGGTCCCTGTCACCCACTAAGCCAAAAAAAAAAAAAAAGAAACAAGGAAAACATTACCCCCAGAAAACAGATACTTAAAAAAATAATCATTTTCTCTGTTTTTTAAAATTTAGGAACAAGTTCCAGTTCCGGTCTATCATCCAACACCTAGCCAGACTCGCCTAGCAACTCAGCTGACTGAAGAGGAACAAATTAGGATAGCTCAAAGAATAGGCCTTATACAACATCTGCCTAAAGGAGTTTATGACCCTGGAAGGGATGGATCAGAAAAGAAGATCCGGGAGTAAGTTTTAATAAATTTATATATGTTTCAAAGGTCTATCTCCAGAGATTGGCTTTTGAAAAATATCCTCCTGCATTTTAGAAGTTGGATATTTAATATAATCAGTTCATGCAAGAGAATGTTAAGATACAGCAATTAAGAATTTTCAGTAAAACAGCTAAAAAATGGGGTGACTTCTGACCATTTTATATGTTGTTTGTATCCATTTGGATGACATTTGATATCAGTTAAAAATGATTCACCTGCATGAGTATGCTTGGTGGCCTTGTCAGCTGGGAAAGCAATTTGGCAGTATGTCAGGGACCTTCTCAGGTTTATACCCTTTGAGACACAGATCTATCCTAAAATATGTGTCTCACTTCGACTCCTGGCCCTTTATACACCAAGATATTTGCCATGGTTTTATATAGAGTAGAACTATAGTTAAGTAGATTGTGGCATAGGAATACTCTGGTAGATTATGCAGCCATTAAAATTAAGGCGTTTTAGTGATAATGAGGAAAATCTTATACCTATTTTTAATTTGAGGAATAATTTTATTAAGACAGATGAGTTGAATATGAAATTTTACTTCTTGGAAGTTTTTGTCCTAAGAGCTCATTGTCTGAGAATCCCTAATGAGGACATTCTCCTTTTAGGTTGAGAATGGTCTTGCCAACAAAGACAATCTAATTTACTATGTTGATGCTTGGCTGTTTGAGCCATAGCACCATTTAGTGCTAGTACGTAAGATAATAACTTGTCCTGAATACCGACTTCTGAAATACTACAGCATTGGGTTGCTTCTTAAACCTGTAGAATTCAGTGAACTTGAAAACTAGGGTAATAAAGAGATCTTTAGCTATAGCAGCCCAGTAAGTAGACTGAAATTAGTGGTGGTTTTTACGTATAGTTATTAAAATGAAAATTATCTTACTCCTGGGCTTACACTAAAAATTGAGTTCACATAAAGTTAATCTGATGCCTTCCCACCTGAAACATCACATTCTTCTTCAGGAGTCTTCTATAATATGTTGCTGTTTTGTAACTGCAGTTCTAGGAATGGGCTTGATCCTCATGTAGTCCATTTCTCTTTGCCCTGTTGGTAGCTCTCAAACTTGTGCAAATTTCCAGGATATCAAAATAAGAGATTGTCAGATTAATGCTCATTAGGAAAAAATCAGTTTGCATGCTTTGGTAGGATGACAGGCAAGCTGTTTTCATCTGTTCAGATAAACACAGTCTTTGTAATGGGTACATTATTTAATTTTAAAGAGTATTCTAGATAGATCACTTCTCTAAATTAGCTTTCTGATTTCTCTCCCTCACCCCCAACAGGTGTGTTATCTGTATGATGGACTTTGTTTATGGGGACCCGATTCGATTTCTGCCGTGCATGCACATCTATCACCTGGACTGTATAGATGACTGGTTGATGAGATCCTTCACGTGCCCCTCTTGCATGGAGCCAGTTGATGCAGCACTGCTTTCGTCCTACGAGACTAATTGAGCCAGGGTCTCTGGTCTGACTTCAAGTGAACCATCATATTTGGTGGTTTTGATCTTTTGTCACTGAGCCCAAAGAGCCAGGGATTAGGAATTAAGATCATGCACAAAAGTTTCCTAAAAATTCCTGAATGGCTGCAGATGTTGGGGGAAAAAATACGTGATATTTTAGAAATTTAGGGGGAAAAGTAGGATGGTATTTTTATGTAAAGCCTTGACCCAGTGTTTAAAAAATATAATTGTATTTAGATCTTGTTATGCTCCAGTATATAGGAATTGTGTAAAGTGTTACAGCAGCTGTATATGTTTAAATTGTGTGTGTTGAAGATTAGGAAAAAGATAGTGGTTGTTTTCCTAAATGAAATAACTCTCCCCCCCCACCCAAATTCTTTTCTGAAGTTGCTGGCATTTGGGTCAAGGTTTTATTAAAAGCTACATTTTATAACACTGGCACAAAAAAAAGTAGTTTTAAGCTTGTTTGCACAGTTCTTTTTTTCCATTGGAAATGGAATTCATTGCCTTAGGTCTTTTAAAATAGTGTATTATTGTTGGGGCTGGCTCTATGCTTGAAAACCAGTTTATTTATAACCTGTTGTAAGTGCTATATCTGTTTGCAGTTAGGAAATGCAGAATTCAAAGTGATCTCCTAGCTTGTAAGCAAACTGAGATGCACTATCCCTTTTCTATAAAAACTGAGTTAATGTCAAGAAACCAATTCTAGTAAAGTGGGGTTTACTATTACCCTTTCCTGTGTGTTTTACCTAATTATTTTGATTAATATGGAAATAATTAAAAGTCAAGGTAAATTTTAAGTATTAAGATTTCTGATTTATTGAACCTGAATTATGCCACCATGCTTATGTAAAATGAAAGTGGCACCATGGTGAAACTGAGAAAAGTTGCTCAGTTTTAATAGTTTTGATTTATTCTGTGACTTCCTTCCCTTATTGTATTGAACCATAGCAAAAGGATACTGCATCTCTTATTGTAGTGCTGAAGTTTCTATTGAAGTTATATAAAACACATCTCAGTCTGTTTCTTGGAAAGTCCCGCTGGCTGACTGACAAGTCTAAGCAGGGAGAATTAAAATAAACGTATTTCATATTTTGCACACAAATGCAGAATCTGTATAACCATATGACTTCATAGTTGTGATCTCAAAGAGGGAATTTCTCCTTTTTCTTTTTCTTGCAGTTAATGTAAGAGCACTCTAAATCTCTAAGCTTCTCAAGTGTTAGAGGTAGAGATGGTCTAGTAAAGATGTAGTTTGTAATGTTTTATCCATTTAGCATGTGTTTATTTTTCCTTATGTACTCAAAGGTGACTTATTTGTTTAGCTCAGTGATATTACAGCTAAGAATCATTCATTAGCAAAAGGAAAAGCAATCTCAATCTAACAAATCAGAAATGTCTCTTATTTTATATTGAGTTGAATATTTGACTCTAACACTTTTCTACATACAAAACATGATTATCTTGAGGGTTCTTCATAATTGAATTTTAGAGGAATTCAGTATGTCATACTTTTTAAAGATTTGACATTAGACTGTAGTATCCTTATGTTGGTTAATTTTCTTATGAGCCCCATGATGGAAAGACTTAGAGAAGAATAGGAGAAAAATTGAAGATTAGATTATCAGGTTCTGTTAAATTGTTACATGTATCAAGTTTTTGTTCATTAATTTATATCCACCCTATTACATAAAGCAAATTTGGAGGAAAACCTGAAGTTGTGCAATATTTTTAGTGATATTACTTTTTTTATCCTTGTGTTTTCTACTTATACATGATGTCTGTATCATCAAGTATTATAGTCAGACTTTCTTTTCTTCTAGATTGTTAAAATTGGTAAGCTAACTTTTTAAAAACAAAACATCTAATGTTGTTATTAGTCTTTATTGCAAGGTTACTGTCACAGAAGTTTGGCAGTAATATTGAAGGAACTGGTATAGAGCTGAAAAAAATTTTTAAGGTACTTTGTATTCTTTAATTTTGATTTCCGTACACCATGTTAAGAACTATCAATTTTGGCTTTTGCTAAGTTAAATAAAGTTATAATACAGTTGTAAAGGGCTATAGTTAGAGTTGATTACGTAAGAATATTCCCCAAATTATCTCATCCTTTCTTTAAAATGGTGTATAAATTTTAAACAATGTATAAATTTAATCTCTAGGTCTATATAAACTTTTTAGGAAGTTTTTTTATGGTGTGGTATTTAATATCATCTAATCATAAATTTAAAAGCTTGATAGCTTCAAATTTTCTGAAGCTAAATTGTAGGTGCAATTTTTAGATTTGGGCAAGATATATTCAAGGTTGACTGTAGGATTTGAAATATCTGAAAAGCCTGACTGGGAAATAGTAAAAGAATATTTTAAGTGCAAACCCAACAAGCTGAAATACTTGGTTCACAGAAACCTTTTCAGTTTTTGAGTGTTCTTAATAGGGAATTTCTTAAACCAGAAGACTCCCCCTACTATTGGTGTCCCCTATGTAATATAAGCCGGTATGATTTTATAGAATACAGTGAGCATTGTTAACATTCTTTTCATACAAAGCTTCATCATAAGGAAGCGTGGATTTTAAAAAAAGAGTGACAGTCAAAAGCAGACCTGCCTATACTTCTGAGACTAAAATGGTAAACAGTAAAGAAGGTAAGTTTCTTTGACATGATTCCACAGTGTAGGCAGTTTAGTGATTACCTCTGCTTAGCATTGCCTAGTAGTTTCTCAGAGCCCACTGATTATACTTGGCGGCCACTGTAGTAACCTCAGCTAATCTTGTAAGCCTTTAATTTTGAAATTAGTGGATATGAGAAAAGTTGGATTGGTTAGTATCTCCCCAAGTACTTTAAATTTACTCATTGAATATAAAGATAATTTACTCTTCTCCTGGATGGGAGAAAGTCAGGGAAGATAGTTTATAATCCCTCCTTCTGTACCCTCTATGCAGCTCCCCTGCATTATTCTTATACTTAGCTACACTTCTCTAAGACACAGGCTGTTCAGGATGTCTCCATCATGGGAAGTATGGGCGTAAGAGCCATCAGCATCCTGAGCTCTTTCTGACTGTGTTATATTAACCTTTTGGGGACTTAGTTGAATTCCTTCTAATTTCTTCCAAGTCTCATTTCCTAAATATTTGGCCATTGAGGTTTCATTTCCATAAATTTCATGCCTCTTCTGTTCATGAAGGCTGTGTTCCTGCTCCTTTCAGAAGTGAATCTGTAAGTATAGGCTAGCCTGCCTGTTTAAAGTTTGAGTCTACCCATTCATCTCTTTAAATATATTTTTTCCTTTAAAGATGTACACAAAACCTAGGTGCTCATTAATAAATGCTTGTTAAAGTATAAAAATGTCCAACTATTAAATTTTCATTGTTGCACTGAATGTAATTACTGATTGACCTACTACTATTAAATGAGAATTTCCTGAGAGCCATTAAAAATGGTCTCTGAATCAGTTCTGTAGGTGAAAAACATGTATTTGCCTATGCTTAGGTAGTGGTTTAATGCTCATGATTCAGGTTTATGGCTTTCGTGTGTGGTAATTCAAGTGAAACAGATTTAATGAAGTAACTGTAAATGTTTGTATAATATAAACATCTTAGTACTTTTTCTAAGTGGTTTGAAAGATAGAGTAAGTTAAAAAAAAGATACATTAAGTTAATTTTATGTATTGAGGGAAAGGTAAGTGGGCTGTTTATTTAGCTCTGCACACATTAAGTATTATTTTTACTTAGAGAGAAAGGATCTCTTTTTTAAGCTCCTCGGAGTTACATTACAACACATTAAGGTTTATATTAAAATGACATACAGATGTTAATAAATGGGTGAGGCACATGTATTTTGGCAATATTAACTTAAATATACTTTGTAACTTTTTTTTTTTTTTGTAATCTGTTTTCTGAGAGACCTGGTCTTAAAAACATCCACAAAAAATGATTAGCTTACTTAATTCTACCTAGTTTTATAAATCATAGTGGTAGTTTAAAAAATATGACAGCATGACTGGGGTGCTCAATGATTATTCAGAGGTTGATTGTCCAGATGTGACTATCCAGACTTCACTTTTCCATTTTACTTAATGCTATTTCCTTGCTCATTAGCATGGAAATAGAAAATCCATGAGTCTCTTTTCAAACCATTTCCTGATCCATAAAATTTTTGTTAGGGGCTTCAGCAAAACTGGACAAAAAGGATTTGGATCTGCATGTTTTAATTACCCACATTGTTCATGTTTGCTTTATTATTCTGAGCAATAGGCATTAGCTCAGGACAACAGCTGGATCCATCTGATTAATGTTGCTCACAGACTAAAACCATTTACAGTTTTCATGAAGTTTTCAAGGCAACTTTAGGAGAGATACTGTCCTTCACCTTTTTTTTTTTTTTTCTTGAGAAAAGTTACTGTCCACTGGAAGATTTAGTCCTCTTCGGATGCCTGCAAATAAAGTTTGCTTTTCTCTGCATATGAATGAAGCAGCATTATCAAGGTATAGACTTTAAGCATCTAAAACTGATTGTGATCAAAGGAGGAGCAACACCTGTTTGGTTCAGACCCCTTCTACAACATCAGTGCTTGTAGGCTCGATTTGTCCTTATTGTCCCTGAGAAGAAGTTGAAAAGGTAACTGAGGATTTGCCTCAAGAGTGTGGTCCTAGCAGTGAACTCTGAGTGTTTGTAAGATTTGGTTGGCTTTGCAGAAATAATGAGTCCAGCTTTTCTTAGGGAGGCCATATAATAGTTCACCCTGTCATTTAGGATCCAAAGCAAGTCTTGACATTGGGTGACTTGAGAAGCCAGGCTTATGCTATCTAAGACATTAATATTTGCCTTCAGCGCTGTCCATTCTAGAAGTGTGGAAATAGGCTACATTCTGCCAGTTCCAGAACCATGCTACATGTGTTCGAAGCCAAGGATTTCTGGTGTTTGAGCTATTAGCCAGTACCTTTTTCATCCTTAATAGTGGCCGAGAGGTCAATATAAGTCCAACATTGAACTGATAATTTTACAGTTTGACAAGCAGTTCAGCAAAGCATGGGCTTTAGAATTCAGCTACCTGGCTTTCAGTCTTCCTGCTGCATAATAGCTTTATGATCTTAGGCAAGTTATTTAACTTGTGTCTCAGTTTTCTCATCTGTAATAGTCCCTACTTCGTAGGATGGTTATGACAATTACATACATATAAAATGCTTAGATTGGCAAGAGGTAAACAGTGAGCACTTAATATTAGCTGTTTTTCTACCCAAAGCATATGGTATCTGGTGTTCTGAATGATTTGCTATTGATGTGCGGAAAAATAAAACCCAATCCACTTACATGTTAGCCATGATGTGTCTGATTAAACTCAAATGTCAACTTTTAGAAGTCCAAAGCAACCTTTAGTAATTGTCTTCCCAAGGAAGGGCTCTGTTATATTTTATCACCTAACAGTTAGCTTTATATACTAGAAGCAATTCATTCATTCCTCGTTTAGAAATGGATTTTTCAAGCCCTGAAATGAGGTTCCTTATTTGCAGACTGTTCTGTTGGGTATTGATGAACTTTGCACTAGATTTCAAAAGAGCTCATGCTAACCAAAGGAGAAAAGTCATTTTCCAACCTTGCAAAGATGCATCCAAGGTGTGTATTGCTTGCTTTTTAGAATCTTAGCACCTCTTGTTTACTAGTGAATTTGTATGATGGTGCTGAAGATGTTAAGGAAACAGTTATTGAAAGGCTCACTGTTAGGCTTAAAATTTGAAGAACGGAAAGGAAAAGACTATCTAGTCTTTATGATCTTAGAAGAAATACACTTGGGAGTAACTCCAGAGAAAAATCTCTCTGGATTTCTTTTGATGATTCTAGCACAGGAGGATGAGGTTTTCTGAAAAACGTCCTGGTGCCATTCTTCAGTTGCTGGAACTCTTCCACCTGGGCCTCAGCCAAGTCTTGTGTTGGCATTGGCCTTTTAGGGTCTTGGCTTTGCTGTCAGGTTATGACTTTTTGCTCTGAATGACGAAAGCTGTCTTGGAAACCCTCCCATTCTGACTTGAGAGATAGGGGTAGGGAAACCTGCCAACACATGGGAGAGCTGATAGGGACCAGTACACTGCTGGCAGCCACCCTTTGAGTCCAAAGGCCTGTGACCAGAGGCAGAGGTAGATTTTCCATTGCTGACGTCCTGTTTAGATTGTGTTACATAGTTGCTACTTCCTGATGGTGGAGTTTTTCTGTGTAAAGGGATTTAGACTTTCCCCAGATGAAGATTCTTTGCTAAGTGTGCTGGGCTACTATAGAGGCTTTTGATTGAAAAGGCCTATAATTCCTGGTTGAGTTGCTTAGGTATACAAAACTTTGGCAAAAGGTAGGGAGGTATATATCTCTTGTCTCACTTTGGATATCAAAATCCAAGAATGTAGTTGACCAGAGTCAGAATCATTGAGAGGAGGAAGGAACCTTAATCTAGTGCAAATTACTAAATTTTTTGAGCGTCCATGACTTCCCCAAGGTCACTATGAAAATTAGTAACAAAGCAAGGACTAGAAATTCAGTTCTCCTTACTTCTAGGCCAGAACTCTCCACCTGATAGTTGCCTCTCCAGGGCATATGTGCTGGAAAGCTCTTTTAACCAGAAATGGCTCCGAGATAGAACAAGAAGCCCAGGACAGAACTTTCACCTTCAAAGCTTCCACACAAGAATATGGTGTTAAGACACCTGACATTTTCACCCAGTTTCACCAACATGTTTTTAATAGACTATCTCAAGCTGCAGGTAGTCTAAAGTAGACAAAACCCACTGATTTCTCTTACTGGCCAGACTGTAGCCATGGCAGCAGATAGAGATAAGGTGACATCGGCTAATTAATGAAGCCCAGCAGGAAATCAGTAATAAGATTGACAAGGAAACCATCCTGGCATAAGTTTTTTTTAAAAAAGTGCCTAAAATGAATGTTTAAAGAAAAGTTTTTGTTAATTGCAATTTTGCAAGCTGTACTTGATATCATGTGTGCTGGTTTTTTTGTTTGTTTTTAATACAGCAGTAGGTATTAGTGTTCCAATATGTGAAGGAACCACAGAAGGCCACCCTCATTCAGCAGCCCGGTTCTAGTCATTTCCTTTCACTCTGTGCTGCCCAACAACCTAGAAACAAGCTGGTCTCTCAGAATCCAGGCTTTGGAAAGCAAGCTTGCAGAGGGCTTCCTGTTGGTAGAGAGCATTCTTGTGTGTAGTCTAAGAAAATGAGAACTTTTTTAGACAGCATTTCTGCTCTAAGTGCAAAATGAGATTCTGACTGAGGGTTTTCTGCTTTGTTTTCCTAATGAAAATTTGCTTTACTTAAAACCTATGACTTCATTCAATATTAGTCACAGAAGGCTGGTTGAAAATGTTAATAGATTAATCTATCCAGCCCCTGGCAGTTTCAGAAGTTTGCTAAAAATCCCGCAAAGCTAGAAGATTGGAGAAGTTGTCTGTGGTTTTTCTCTTACAGAAATTGCATCCATGTATTTGAGGAGTCACATTTCACAGATGTGTATTTACTGCATTCACAATTTTTTTCCTCTAAGGAAATGGTACACTGTCATTAGGTTGTGAATGGTAAAGCTTGGTGTCTGGTCATTGAACTTGAGTTCTCGCTGTGATAGTCCCAGAGTTTGGAAATCCAGATGCTTTTAGGGGACAGAAGGGTAATATAAGTGTTTAGAGTAGCCTCTACCCAGCTCCAACTGATGTTGCCTTGTTGTCTTATAGGAATGAGCCCAGTGTTGCCAGATTGGATTTTCTTTTTAAATAAGAGGCCAAAACCCAGATTTATTTGTGAAATCTCCCCATTTTTAAATGTTAATTTAAAAACATTTAAGGCATGTTGTCTACGTAAAACATACCTGGGCCATATGGCTTCTGATCAGACTTTCTGCCTTGTCCAAGAATTCAAGCAACACACATTTTACTGAAATAGATGTTGCATGATCTCTTAAGTGTGTAAGTTTTATTACTTAAATATCTTTCTCTTAACTGAAAAATCTAATACACAACGGGCCAGGAATAACCATCCTAAGAAAAATGCTGTCAGTAAATAAATGTACCTCATAGTGAAATACAGAAAGATCTTTGTTTCATAAATTATTCCCAGTTTCAGTGTGCCATACAGTGAGGATGTGGACTGGTGTCTGAGAACCTTCCTTCATAAACTTCTTGGCTTTGGCACAGAAAAGGCCATCCAGCTCCCCTTCTGTTAGGCCTCAGCAACTCCCCTTCCTTACTAGTAAAGATTGATCTTTTCCCCCTACAGATGGACTTATATGTCTTTTTAGGGAAGTAATTTTCATTTGATTTTGTTTTAAATTGGAAAGTTACTAAGGGAGTGAAAATGAAGTGTAAGAAGTAAGGTAGTGGGTGTCAGTGTGCAACCTCTACACCCAACCCTCAGAAGCCCTGATGGCCCTTCTGGCCCTGGAAGCTGAGACATTGCTGAATTTTGAAAAGCATCATATATAGGTTTACCTCCAGATCAGCATGGGTTAATACAAAGATTTACAGGTGGTGGTTTTTGGTTTTTTTTTTTAGCCAACTGTGATCCCATTAATATATAAGGAAAATGTAAACTGTTCATACATTCTCTTAAACATCACAGTGAAAAACAAGTACCCGTATATGTGATAGGGCAGGCAGAGGGTTCCACCTGCTCTGTCCTTGGTAAAGGCCCTTAGCCACACTGGTGAAAATGGCAGCTTCCCTTCTGCATGGATACCTATGTCATGCCATCCCACTGGAGCACCAGTGGACCCCAAAGGTAGGGCAGGGAAAGGGGATCTTTTTGAAATGTTTCCAGGAGCTCTGTCCAGCTGTCTCCATCTTCCAGCCTGAGAGTGCTGCATAAAACTACAAAGACACTGATGAGACCATGGATCTGTCGCCATTTTCTAAGGAAGACTTGGCTTGGAGTAGGGCTGCCTGGATTCTAAAATGTGTCCTTGACTCCATGGAGTAATTCTTGTAGTTCTGCCTGGAAAAGACCAGAGAATCAGGCATATAAGGCTCCTCTAAGAAGTGCTTTTCCTTCCTTCTGAACTGTAGGAGACTACCAGGCCAAAGAAGGTTTTTCAGATGCTTAAAACCCTGTCTCTGTCCAAAGAAAGAGGCCTTGTCCAGTAGGGAAAAACAGAAAGGATGTGTAGCCCCTCACCTTGGTATTGTACCCTCTGGAACCACTCTTAAAATCCTGTTGAGTCCCCAAGCTTGAGGGAATGATTTTAAGAAGTCCGTGGGGCTAGAAGGCAAGAGACCTGGGTCTTTCTACCAGCTCAGCAGTTGGCCTGTGGTATGACCCTGGGTAATTCACTCCCTGCTTCTGGGCTTCCAGTCCTCACTGGCAAATTGAAGAAGCCTCCCCCTGAACAGGTGAGAATTGGGTTCCCTGCTGCCTGTGCTCCTTTGCCCCAGTCAGGGTGAAGCTCCTGAGCTCAGGGGGAGCAAAGGACAGACCCACGCTAACCACGACTTACTTGGCAGTTTCCAGGAGTTTAACAGCCTCTTCATTTCTGCCTTGCTCTATAAACAGTAGGGCCAGCTCCAGCAGGGCATTTGGGATCAAGTAGTGGTCATATTTAATCTTCTTTTCACTGTGGGACAGAAGAGGACATGGCTTACAGCCTCTGCCCTTGAGATACTCTTCAGACACTTCCTGAGCCTTCCCCGAAGGACCTTCTTTGGCCTGGTAGCCTTCCCCGGAGGATTAATCCATGCTTTCACGTGGGGTTTCTGGATAATGAATCCTAGTTGGGGAAGGCTCCCACTACATAGCTGTAGAAAGGCCTATGATCCACAGGAGAGCCTTCCAGTCTTCTGCACCTAGGGCCCCAGTTCCCTGACAACTTATAGCCTGTAGACATCCCATCCCGTGTCCTGACCCATGTCTACCTCTGTCCCCACAGTCCCCTTTGTCCACATTAAATGGTTTACTAAATTACGAAGTCTATCCCCAGGCTGACCCTTCTGACCCACCTTCCATGCTGCCCCAGAGATACACTCTTAAAACCTAAATCTGCCCTAGTCAATATCCTTCCTGATTTGTTCTGTCTGCAGGATAAAGTTTAGCCTTGTAAGCAAAACAGGCCCTTTTCAGTCTAGCCCCCCTTATTTCATCTGTAACCCTCTATAACTTCACCCAGGCAGGGAAAGACCTAATCACTGGCAGGGAAAGACCTAATCACTGTCACCCCAACCTTAGGTGTTTTTCCTGTGTCCAGGCATTTGCACATGCTCTACCTATTCTACTTAAAACTCCTGCTTTCCTTTCTCTGCCTGATAAACTTCCCAGTTAAAATGGCATCCCTGGAAAGCCTTTCTTGGTATCTTGCATTATGTTTAGGTCCCTCCTCAGGGCACCTGCTATCATCCCTGCTTTCCTCTAACAACAGTGATCATACCAGATTGTGTTGCCTACAGCTGTGTGTAACATTTGTGCTCCTCGGGAGTGGAGCTGAATTACAAACTCTAGGAGGCACCATTCACTTGAAACTTCAGTGTGGATGGACTCTCATAGTTGGGCAATCTGGTGGCCCTGGGGAATAAGGTCTGAATGATACGTGCCCAACCAGGATCCTGGCACAGAGTGGACACTAGTACAAGTGTAGTGGATAGAGGTAGGCTAGGGTTAAGCTTTGGAGTGCATGTGAGGAAGGGGAGACCCTGCCAATTCTACCCAGGAGACATGGGCCCAGCAGGAAGCCACCTGGAGTGGGAGCAGCTGCAGAGGCACTTACTTGGAAGAGATGCTCCTGAAATTCTCCTCAGCTTCCTGGACATGGCCCAGGTATTTCAGACAGAGGCCTTTCAGCAACTTCACCAAGCACACATCATCCACTGAGTACTCATTCTCTAAGAATAGGGGAGTGAAGGAAGAAGACACACTTGTTTATTTCTGCAGCAGTCACTCATGGAGCCCCTACTCTTCTGGGCTGGGCCCTGGGGACAGAGAGGTAACTCACACATGGTCACTGTCCTCAGGAAGCTCACATCTGGGAAGGAAAGACAGATACTGAAACAGTGACAATGTAGTGAGATCAGGATTGACTAAAGGAAGCCCAGAGACTTTGGGAGAGGAGACCTTGACCCTACCTGGGGACAAGGGACAGCTTGGAGAAGCTGCCATTAAAGCTTAGTCTTAGGCAAAGGACTGTTAACCAGGGTAGAGAAGAAAGGAAGGACATTTGTAGTAGAAGGAACCTGTGATTGTAAAGACCCATGATCTGACTCTGCCTGGCAGGGTCAAGGGCTGGGGTTAGTCACCTGGGCCCTTTTCCAGCATCTCTTCAGCCTTGGTGATAATCCCAAGTATCCCATCTGTGAGTTCCGGCTGCTTCCCAATCACAGCGTAGCCATTCCAAATGTACATCATTTCCTAAGGGCAGGGGAGCAAGTCAGTCCAAAAGTTTCCTCCCCAGTGGGGCCTCAGTTTCCCCAGCTATAAAATGGGCAGCTCAGATGAAGAGGATCACTAAAGGTCTGTCTCTAATCTTTTATGACAAATCTCAGCCCAACTTAAGAAGTTATGAGCTCAAAGGGGTCATGGCAGGGAGCTGCATATAATTTTTAATAACTACTGTGCTCATGGCTTCCCTGGGTCGCTACCATACTCTCTCCCAACCTCGCTGTGTCCAAACTCTTCCCCCATACTTTGAGGACCAGGCTGTGACCCAAAGGACTTTCTCCAGAAAGTCCTCCTCCCTGCTGGTCTGGCAGGACCTCCCATATTGGAGGAACTATATTTACTTAAGCATTTCAGGATTCCAGTAGCTCTTAAGACTATCACCTTGTCTCTCTTCCCCCAACGCACTGGGCTTGAGTTACCATCATGAAAACTATGCAACACAACCCGAGTCCTTTCTTCAAGTGCCAGGAGTCTCAGAATACTAAATTAAATGTTCATTTACAGTAATTCCATTAGCATTTCTTAAACTATGAAACCAGGCAATAGATGTGGAAGTGATTTGCATATAAAAAGTTCTAAAAAGATGTTATTGTTTTGGTTCTTATTATTTTGTGCTAGGGAGGGAATTTAAGATTAGAACCAGTATTCCTCAAATGGTATATATGGCCCCAAGTTAGCAAAATGTTAAAAAAAAAAAAAAAAAAGAGGTCTGTGGCCAAATAAGTTAGGGGGAAAATCATCTTCAAACTTATTCTTGGAGGGTGCCTGGGCAGCTCAGTGGGTTAAGCCTCTGCCTTCGGCTCAGGTCATGATCTCAGGGTCCTGGAATCGAGGCCCGCATTGGGCTCTCTGCTCAGCAGGGAGTCTTCTTCCTCCTCTCTCTTTGCTTGCCTCTTTGCCTACCTGTGATCTCTCTCTCTCTCTGTCAAATAAATAAATAAATAAAATCTTGGGGAAAAAATTTGTAAAAAATTAAAAAAGAGCTTATTCTTGGAGACTTACCTATACATATTATTATATAAAGGCTCCAAAAGTTTCACAGTATATAAACTTTGTTCAGGCCAGTCTTTCCCAAATATATTTAATCACAGAAACTGTTTTAGGAATAAATAACATTTTGCAGATTATTATAGTTTGGGAAATTCTCTCCTAAATTTCTCACTTCCTTACCCTTCCTTTCCATCACTCCCAATATAATAGTTTTATTGTACATTTTAAACTATAAACTTCAAAATATGTTTAGAAATAACCTAGGATACATAATAAGGTCTATATTGATACTCAGTTTTTGATTCATAAAATATTTTACACAGTTTATCAGCTAATTCCCATTATTGCTGTATGAAATGGGCAAGGTGTGTATTGTTCCTAATTTTCCATTAAGGGAAGGGGAACGCTATCCAGAGGCAGGCATATTGTTAGTGAATAGTGGAGCAAGGACCAGAAAAAAGCAGTGCCCTTTCTACTTTTCTGGCTACCTTAGTATCTGAGTAACAAAGACTCTTAAGTTGGAAACTTCTCTGATGCCTGTTCAAGTCATGTGTGGAATTAGCATCATAACAATGGTTCAGAATCTGGGCTCTAGAACCATTCTAGGTTTAAATTCTAACTCTTCAACTCACTAGCTGTGTGACCTGGATAAGTTACTTTTTCTTTCTATCTTACCTATTTATTAGATATTTTATCTTTCTACTTACCTATTAGGCCTTATTCCCATCTGTAAAATGGGGGTATCACCAACATCTGATACTCAGGGTTGTTGTGAGGATCAAATGAGGCAATGGGTGTAAAGAACACAGTCAGTGCCCAGTAACATTGTCATCTATTGTTATTACAGAGGTGAATATAACATGGTCCTAGGCCTCAGAAAGACTTGGTCCATGAAGGAAGACAGGGTAAACAATTATAATACTGTGACAAAACCAAAACAGGTGGGTAGAAACACAAGCAGCAGAGTCATGCCCTTGCCTGGGCACAGGGGCGGGCCTGCTCTTTCATCTTGAGGCATCTGAAACCTGCCCCCACCAGACCAGTGCTTCTTCAGACAGGGCCTGGGCAGGTCTATTTATGTGCTTCCCTTACAGTCCCAGGTAAACTGTGAAATCCTTTCCAGGCCCTGAGGCATGAAGGTCTTTCTCTCCCATCTACTTTCCCCTGGCCATAGCAGTATCTGGCTTTCAGCTAATTCCCCCGATCTCAAACAAGTACAGGGACATTCTAGACCCTCCTACCCACCAGAGCAGGGATTGGCAACGAGATTGGTTTGGGAGAGAGGTAGCGTCTGGACTTCCGGATAGCAAACTTCTCTGTTGGTAGAGATTTCCCAGCAATCTTGAGCTTCAGGCCAGGCACCGCTCTGTGAAAGAGATGAGGGGAAGAAAAAGCTAGAGAGGACTGAGATTTCCAGCCCCTGCTTGGTGCCTCTCTGGGCCTCAGTTTCCCCGATTTATATGAGGGACTGTGTTGGACTCACAGCCTGTGGCTGTGACCCTCTATCACAGGCCCTGCCCCCAAACCTGACCACTTTCTGAGGCTAGGTAAGAGGCCTCCTGCACACCAGCTGGCAGAGGTGAGAATGTCAGCAAATGCTCCCAGGCCTGCTTTGCTAGTTGTCTTGCTGGCACTCTCGGACCTCATTTCCAGAAGGCCCATCAGAAGTCTGACCCCAGTTTCACAGGGGAGATTAACACCCAAAGAAAGGGAAAGACCTGCCCACAACCACACAGCTCAAACCTTTAATGAACTTGCCATGTGAGTTGTGGCCTCCTTAGCTGTTTCCAAGGGCAGAGTAACAGGCGTGCAGCTAGGCAAGCCTCCACATCTGGAGCCTCACCCACCCAGCTCCATTCCCACCTCCAATTTCTGCCAGGCACTGGGCGTGGCTGTGACCCTCAGCCTGAGCCATCCAGCTGGATCTAGCTGTGCGCTTCCCTGCCAAACACCTCCCCAGCTTATTCACTGTGGCATTTCTCTGGGCCTGTTTTCTCATTCTGAATTCGAGACAGTGATAGGAAGGGGAAAAACTGTCTCCCCAAAATATGCCCCTTTGGCATAAGGATTGTTTTAGGCTAAGAAGCAGTAGATACAGGAAAAGCTCTGAAAGCCTAGTAGCAGCTGCCCCTTCATAAGAGATAATTACATTTATAAGCACAATTTTCCATTTATAAGGGCTTCTCCTCTACCTGGAAGAGGATGATGACAAACCCTAGAAGCTCTTAAAGGAAAAAGCAAACAAATCTGCAGGACCACCTTACCTCCTTTACTGTGCTTTGCCTAAAAACTTTCCATCACTGCCTTCCTACCCCCCAACATCTTCTGTTATCTTTAGCTGGGGATGGTGTTTAAGGTGATGGCTTGGGCCATTTCAGTTACTCAGTTTTCCTGGGTCTCTCCCATGTATTCAGGAGGTATACATGTTATTAAACTCTGGTTTATTTTTCTCCTGTTAATCTTTTATTCTTAGGGGTGGGGGGAGTATCTCAGCTGGTCTCTAGCCAAGAACATAAAAAAATGTAGAGGGAAAATGATCCTTTCTCCCCCACAGATACTTACCCTCTCAGCCTTTCTGGAAGAGCTGTGAGATGGAGGAGTGGAAGCACTTGGTAAATGACAGACACCCTACCACTGTGACAGCAGTTAGCTGGAAGCTCAGGTTACCACCATTCCCAGGTATGCAAGTTGGGGTCAGCCCTCACCCATGACTGGAAGAAGACCTGAGGCTCCATCCTCGGCCTGCTAAGGCTGAGCCCTGCTCTAGACCCTTCACAGAAGGCAAAGAGCAGCACAGATAACAAGGAACAGAGCTGCAGTTTAGTGACTCCAGGCCCTATACCAGGCTCTTCAGTAATAGTCTCTATTTGATTCACAGAACAACCCTACAAGTCAGAAGTGGTTATTTCCATTTTATAGCTGCTGAAATTGTTCGCACTGACACAGCTAAGTAAAGGCAGAGGCTGGATTTGATCTGTTTCCCCCTTTTTGGTTCTCTACTTTGCTGCTTTTGAGTATAACAAGCTAACTCAGCAGAAGGGACCTCTTTGAACCTCAGTGTCTACATTTATCCTACTGACCAGAAGAAAGAGGCTCAGTGGAAAGGATGCTGACAAAACCATTTTCTTGAGGGGGGTGGGGAATAAAAGCCCTCTGAACAGTCAAAGGGCTGGAACCAGCAGCAGCAGCAGCAGGTGGTGATGCAAGGGAATGTGGCACATGGGGCTCTCCTGGGGGAGGGTCAGGGAGCTCAGAGCCAGGGCAGTAAAGAAGCCCACCACCTCCCTCCCTGGTGCCCACAGCTTGGGGTGGCTGTGGGAAGATGTGGCTAAGACCTAGGACCCACCTAAACAACTCCACTTCATCATCCCCGAACGGCTTGTAATCCTCCTTTCCAAACATGCTGAGGTAGGCGGCCTTCATGTAGATGTAGGTGGCCTGTGCAAGGCAGAGCAAGAGTCAGAGGTAAGCAGCCCACCCTCCAAATACCTCATTCAGACCTCACAAGGCCAGCCTCAGAGCCAAGCCCCAGGGGAGAGACGTAAGGGTGAGGAAGCTGAAGCACCTTGAGGACTTGAGCTGGGAGCTAAGTCCAGAGGAGGCCCACACCAAAGCTGCTTCCCTCCCTCCTCTGTTGCAGTGGAGGGTAGGACTCAAGCAATGAGTGGCTGTGCGGGGCAGTGGTGAGGCGAGGATGGACACACAAAGGGCAGTAAGGGCCTCTGAGAAGCAACTCCTTCAGACTGGACCCTTGAGAGCCAATGCAAAGATTCACAGAGACCTGAGAAAGGACCTTCCAGACAAGGCAAGCAGCCTGAGCAGAGTCAGGTAGAGGCTGCGATGTGTGGTAAGAAAGCAACAAATAGCATAAAGTATGGAGGCATAAAAACAGAGGTGGGAAGCCAGAAGAGTGAGTCAGAGTCCCTGTGTATAATTGCCTTCCTGTGTGCCAGGCACTGTACATACCTCACCTCACTTGATCCCAAAGACAATGCCAGAAAGGAATCTGTACCTGACCTCTGCTTCCTGGACTGCAGAACTTCTAGAGGCAGAGCTGGAAGTGACACCAGGTTTGTGTGCTTCCAGGGCCTTGCCCACCGGATCCACAGCCAACCCTGACAGGGGAGGTGCAGCTGTGCAGAGACCCCCATCCCTAGCCCAAGGTGCATCCCTGAAAGCTGCTCCCATTCCCCAGGAGAAACCTGGCTCTGTCCTGCCCCCGGTGGCCGAGCCTTGAACCTCAGCTCCTGCCTCCCGAGGCTGTGGAGGCAGTACCTGTCAGTGGCTCGCAAAGTACAGAGGGTAGAGAAGGAAAGACAGGAGGACATGGTGGAGCCTCAGAAGGTAGAAAGCAGCCTCCACCTGGGGGGTCCCTCTCAGGCTGAAGCTCATGGCTATTCCCAGTTCCACTCTGCCCTCATTTCCATCTACCCTTCACAAAATGAGGAAAAGCTGGGGTGATGGGAAGAATCTCCCCCCTCTTTAACCTCCTGGCATCATCTTTACCTCTCCCGCAGCATGGCACTGAGTCAGCAAATCAGCATGACCTTACCTACTCTACAGCTCTCAAATCCCAATGGCCTTGCCCTCATTCTCTGCACCAGGATCCACTACACATCCATTTGTGTGTTTCTTATCTCTCTTCCACTAAAATATGGAAGGGTCTTTGCTTTGTTGACTGTTGGATGTCCTCAGGCCTGGTGCATGGAGTGCCCAACAACTGCAGGAGGGATTTCTTAGAGCACAGATCTAAGCCAAAAACATTACGGGCTTTCCCACTGTCAGACTAAAGCCTAAGCAGCCACTCAAGGACCTCTGCGACCTGCTTTTCTGACTCCTCTTCTCCCATTTCTCCCCCATCAGTCCTTAAAATCCCAGGCCTTCACCTGTGCCATTCCTCTGCCTAGGATGCCACTGTCCCTCCTTATAAGGCTCATCTGCTGGCCTCCTGTAAGAGCCTTTTGGTACCCCTCTGCCACCCCCAAACAATTTACCCTCATTGAGTCACCAAAAGTTAGGATGGGTGCAGTGACCTAGAGTTCTGAGACCCACAGACATCCAGGTTACAAAGGAATGCTACAGGGCCACATGGATGGAAAAGAGCCACCTCCCCGGGTAGGAGTTCTGTCTATCAGATAAAGGCTTATCTGATTGTCCAGTGATTTCACACATTTATTTTGCTGGATCCTCTACCGGGCTCTGTGTAGACAACTAGTCCTTGTCTTCAAGAAGCTTACAGCGAGTGACTTAGGGGTAAGGTCCCTCCGCAGCACCCCTGCACTCCCACCCACAAAGCCCTTCACCTAGTAACACAGAACCTCTTGGCAGCACCCTAGCTCCTGAGCCTGTCCTTGCTGCTCTCCTTGCTTGGAATACCCTTCCACTCCTCCACTCTGCCACCCTAAATCCTCCTTATCTGTCTTCCTGGCTGGGCTGCTCAGGGCTACCTCGGTGATCCCCTTAGATTCCCCACTACGGCGCTCAGCACAGCACTGTCCCTACTGTATGTGTGGCCGTCTCAAGCTGCAAGCACTGGGGGAAATGCAAAGGCTCCACAAGGATGACCAGGCAAAGAAGGATGCTGAGCACAGGGGCTGATGGCAGTGGCCATACCCTAAGTCCCTAGCGGTGGAAGTTGGTGGATTCTTGTGGCCAAGTGCTGCAGATTAGGAATGAATGAGGCCCCAGAGTTTGAGATGCTAAACCCCCACTTTCACAGGAAACACTTGTGACAAAAGCACTGCAGAGAGAGGGGGCCTGACCACCTCAAAGTCACAGTGAGCTGGTGATGGAGCTGACTCACAACCAGACTTCTTAACAACTGGGAGGCCTGGCCTTCTCTCAGGTCCCCCCAGCAGCTGCAAGACCAACCTAGGCCTCTTCTTCCCCGGGGTATGTGAACCCAGCTGCCTCCCTCCCACCACAGGAAGGCTTCTAGGTCACTTTAGTTCAACAAGGTTCCCTGAGGTTGTGTTCCTGCTGGTGTTGGGAAGTGATGAGGAATGAATGCCAGGCCCACTGGGGCTGCGTCTGAGGGAGCACCTTCAACAGTAAGGTGGTCACAGGGCAAGAGGGGCCTCCTCAGTGGGACCTAAGGAACAAGGGGAAAAAGGCAGAGGCCTTTGAGTCACACAGAACTGTCTTCGAACTTAGTGTCTGTCACCAGCAGCTGTGTGGGCCAGGAAAGTCACTTATCCTATCTTGGCCTCCGTGTCCTGTACGCCCAATGGAGGTCATTCCTACCTCATCGGGTGTGCTGAAAGCCTGCCCCCTCCTCCAGCCCTACCTGCCCCAGACCCAAAGAATTCCCTTTCAGCTTTGTCCCTGGCAGGGGTACTGAAAAGGTAGGAGAAGGATGAGAAATCAGGATTTTACGTCATTGAGACACACGTCCTGTATATTTGCTAATACCAAATTGGATGCTTCCTGATGATCTCTGTGATTCTAAGAGTCTTAGTTCAGCATTCTGTGCTATCATTACAATGATAGTGGCTAATACTTATTTTACCATTTTCATCTATTGTGGGCATCTGCTGGACCTTATTTTGCCTTCATAGCATCTCTTTAATGCCTCCTCCCCCCAACCAATACTTTTTCTGGGGACATCACCTCATTTTTTTCTGGAGAACCACCACTCTCCTATTCTTGATCCATGAGGAGTCTTCCCACCCCTGTTTCCAAGCAGTGACATGTGCTCTATGCCAGACCAGTAGGCCTCGATTGTGGGACTATGGTTGAAACCAAAGGGAAGATGTGAGTTAGGGGCCGGCAGTCCATGGCCACCCTGTCTGTCACAAGGAGAAAACCCTCCTGCACAGCAAAAATGTCAGGGAAGAGCACAGCCACAGATGGAAAAATGTCAAGCCCAGATGGCATAATTTGAATTTCTGGATCCAGCCCTACCTGAAATCAGCTGTGCCTAGAATTTTCAGTTCTATGAACCAAAGAGCCTTTTATGTTTTCAACCTACATAGTCCCTCTATCGTGGCCACTAACCCCATGTGACTTTTTAAATTGAAATTTGAATTAAAATTAAATAAAACCGAAAGCCCCAGTTTCCCAGTTGCACTAACACACTGTGGGTGCTCGACGTGCCCCTGTAGCTGGGGACTACTCCCACCACAGCAGAATGTTCTCTCAGCACTCGCCGAGACAGCTAAGCCAGGCTTCTGTCCCGTGATTGAAAAATCTTGACTGACCCTGTAGTTCTAAACTTTATCTGCTCTTCACAGTCTTTAGGACCTACCAACCCTGAGTCCTCCAGAACTTATGGTTCTGTTTAAATTTCAGCTGAGACATCTGTTTTCAGTTAAGTGTTTGGCCTTGGGTCTGGGGACCTCATGGCCAGGCTAAACTGGCCCGGTCCTCCAAAGGCCCCAGCACCTGGTGTCAGCCCACCTTAGACCAGGAGTTCTCCTTGCTGAGCAGGTCGGCATAGAAGTAGGCCATCTTCCACTGGCCCTTGTAGGTGAAGCACCACATCAGCTCCCAGTAGCACATGTGGTGGAACTGCTTCCAGTGCTGCTGGGCCTCACAGCACTCCTCGAAACGCTGGATGGCCTATGGGCACAGGCTGGTCAGACTCGTGGCCCCGCCGCCCTGCCCCATTCCACAGCAGGACCAGTCTCCTCCAGCCCACAGTGGTCCAGCCCTGTGCCAAGCTCAGGGAGGGAGGGCAGGCATTAGTCTTGGGGAGATGGGAGTTCTGGGCTCCAGGCTTGGTTCTACCCACTAAGTCTTACATGATGACCTTGGGCCCAGTTACTGCCCCTCCCAGGGACTCTACTCTTTTGGCATAAAATGAAAGGGTGGGATAGAGCTCTAATGGAAGGACAGGAGGCAGTGGGAAGTATTAATATGAGAGCAATACAATGTCTGTGCCTCACAGCAAACTCCAAAGTTTCCAGCAGCTCCCATGAAAGGACCTGAGCATGTGTCTTGCTGCTTGAGGAATCATAGCCGAGGCCAGGCGGAGACCCCAGAATTCTACATTGTACAGTCCCTCCCCTCTCAACCCCCTTTGTAAGGGAGTCCCCTCCATTCACAGAGACTCCCTAGCCAGGTCCTCAAGGCGCCCACCTCACACCCTGGCACCGCTGCTCCACTTACCATTCCTGTCACCATGCCCTGAACAAGCGGGGCTTCTCACCCCTCTGTCTCACTCAAGGACCTCCTGGTGCAGGACGCTGCAGCCCTACATCTCCTGTCAGATTGTACTCACCACGAATGGCACCTCCTCCCTCATCCTCCCAGATTGTCCCACTCCGTATTGTTTCTCCCACCCCTGCTCTCTTGTTGCTTCTCTCTTGGAGCCCTCCTCTGAGTCTGCCCGCTGGTCTGGGAGACCACAAAGGGTCACCGCACAGGCTCAGACCCGTCACTCACTGTGTCAACATTGCCTTTTATGGCTTCAATCCGCCCCGCGAAGAACAGGAAGATGGCACCCTGCAATGACACGCATGTGGGTTTGTGTGGGCGTGCAGGGCACACGGGTGGGCAGGGTGCCAGCAGGAAGGGAGGGCTCACCTTAGGATATCGCTTCAGGTAGGGCTTCAAGAGTTTCTCTGCTTCCTCGATGTTGACATTCCCAGTACCTGACGGAGGCGAGGGACAGCACACACCACCACCACTGGCTTTTAGAATCCCCCCAGCAATCTACCAGGGGCTTCTTGGGGCCTCCCCTTCCCTCTCTGTGAAATGGGGGTAATAATTCTTCTACCTCCAGTGTGATGTGAGGATTAAATAAGACAGTAACAGAATCGCCTTGGCACACCAGCCAGGCTCAATAACCAAGAGCCCATGCCTGCCAAGGTGGTACCCAGAACTCACAGGGCTTGTTTACAGAGTCCTCACACACTCTCCAAGGTGGGTATGACCACCCACATTTCACAGATGAGAAAACTGAAGCTGGAACCTGGTGACTCTGTGATGAAGTGAGTGGCCAGCAGGCCAGGCCCCAAGACAGCTGGTGCAGCTCTGCTGATTCTCGCTCCAGTGCCCCACCCCCAGTCCTATGGGCCCAAGCAGGGTCTGCAGCTTCGTGCCTCTAGTCCCCTGCCGTGAGAGCCAACCACACCCTAGATGACCCAACGCTGTCACCACAGAGCGCTCCTACCCAGCACAAAGGTGAGGAAGGTGTGGTAGCAGAGCAGCAGCATGACGCAGAGCACAGCTCGGAAGCTGTGCCCCGAGGCGCCCTCCTCCAGCTGCAGCAGCCCGTAGTCCTGGGGGAGAGAGAGCCGTGGGCTGAGGCCAAGGAGGGAGCTGGGAGAGCCCTGCTGCGGGAGCAGGGGCAGGAGAGCGCTGGACACCACATCCGGGTCCCTGCTGGCCGAGTCAGCTGCTCCCAGGCACGGCCACCCTGAGCCAGGCTGCCCTTCTTGGTGTCTTGGCCACCTTTCTGGGGGCAGGGGACACTGCTGCCAAGGCCAGGGAAGAGGCCTGGGTCCAGGTGTCCCCCACTTCCTCCACAGCTCCTTCCCCATTCCTGCCTCTTTATTCACCTGTTGGCCCCCATGGTGAGCACTGAGGCCCTGAGCAGCCCTGGGTCTTGTCAGGGAGGAAGACAGGCCAGACTCCACTTGAGGCAGATAATCCTAACCAGAGGCTCAGAGCACAGATGGGACCATGAGGACTGTAGTCTGGTAGGCTTCCTGGAGGAGAAGGCTCTAGAGCTTGGCTGAGGAGAAGGAGAGGCCAGACTCCACTAGTATCCCTGCCTACAGTCTCTGCCCCTGCCTGTTCTCCAGGGTATTCTTGTTCTTTCTAATATATAAATCTGACCTACCTCACCCCGGCCTCAGACTCTCCCTAGCTTCCTTGCCTTCAGGATAAACATTAAGCCAGAGCCGGTGTCTGAGGGCTCTCCCACTTTGGCCTTGCCATCCTTTCCTCCTACCCAGGCAGGCCACACCATCCCTGCTCTTGGCCTTTCTCATGCTCCTCTCTCCTGTCATCATCCCAAAATCCTTCTTGGGACTCAAGGGCCTTCTTAAGAAAACAAAACTCAAAAGGACCTTTGGAGCCTCTACCCAACCAGACCAAGGCTATGGACCACGGACAGGTCTCCAGACAGCGTGAGGCACAGAATCCCAAGTGAGGATCTTCCTTTCTCAGTTCTCCGTCTGTCCTGACAGTATCCAGGAGAAAGCCTCAGTCCTGTGCCGGTGTGTGTTCAACCCGGCCGTGGCTCTGAACACCACTTTCCACAGGAAAACAGCCTCGGGAGATCATACAGCCTGCTTTCGCAAAACTGCTTGGTGCTTGTACAATTTATGGCTACGGTTATGTTCTTATCTTGCCAAATAACATGGGTTTTCTATGTAGTAGTGTTTCCTTTAGATAACCTAAGTAAAAATAGGAGCCAGACTTTTGGGGAAAATGATACATTAATAATATAGAGGTCTGCAGACCTGGCAAAAATCAGGAAAGGCCAGAGGAAGTTCAAATTTGAGAAACAAGCCACTTGTTTTACCCAAAAAAGGACCAGAGGAGGAGGAGGAGATGAAGCTGACTGACCTAGGATTCCTGACTCCCAGGCCACTGTTCCTTCTACCGAGGGGCCTTTTCCACCAGGGAGCTCTCCCTGATTTGCTACCTAGTACTCAGATTCTTGGCTTTAGCAAAGTCTCTGGTGCTTGAGTCCTCTACTTTCTGCCCTCAAGGCCTGACGCATGGTAGTGCTTCTCTTAGGCATCTCCCAGACAAGAAAAAATGGTCCCAAAGGAAAGAACTTGCTCAAGGTCTTCTAAAGGGAGAAGGACTAGTTCCCTGACACCTGTAAGGCTCACAGAACATGACTCCAGGCTCCTGCACAAAGCTGCCCTTCATACCATCCTTACCCTCTAGCCCCTTCACCCTGTGTGGCACTGGGCAGGGCTCACTGGCCCCATGTGACTGGAAAGGAGGCTGAGGCTCAGAGAGGCCTGCGCCTTGTCAGGGCCACACACTGAGGGGGCTGTGCCAGGACCAGCACACACGCCTGCGGCCCTGCAGCCCCTGTTCAGCTAAGCCAGTCGAGTTCCAGAAGGCAGGCAGCTACCTTGTTTCCTGAAAACCCCACAAACTCCAGAAGCCGCAGGATCCTGGTAGGAAGCATAGACAGCGTCTGCGGGAAGAGAGGCAGGTGGTCACCTGGAGGGGTGGGAGCTGTCCCTCCTACTCCCCGAACCCCCAGAGTCCCGTAGGCAATCCTAGGGGAGCGGGACCTCTCTCCAAAATGCCCACAAGGAGGCCTGAGGTGTCTCAGAAAGCCAACTTCCCCAGAGAGAGAAGCACCTCAGTGTGACAACTAGGAGAAAACCGTGTCTAACTCCCAATCTCACCGTGCCCACTGGGTCAGCCTGGGCCAGCTACATAGCCTCTCTATGCCTCAGTTTCCTCACCTGGGAATCATAATAGCCCCTTCCTCCTAGGGGTACTGTGAAGGATCAGACCACTATACGTAAGACCCACGACAGCTGGTGGTGTCACACTGAATCCCTGCTCTGCCCCAGGGACTCTGGCTTTGCATCTGATCCTCAGAATAGTCCTGCCAAGAAAAATCCCTGCCTATCTGACAGATGGAAAAACAGAGGCAGGGAGAAGTGACATGACATGTGTAAGGCCCCACAGCTCATCAGAGGGGGAGCCAGTTCTCAAACCCAGGACAGGGTGGCCATAACCTGCTACAGCCTCTGATGAACTCTGCAGTTGAACTTCTCAGCACCTGGGCCAGAATCACTGTGCCCACTTTACATGCAGGGAAACTGGAACCCAGAGTGGGGCAGGGACCCCCTCCCCAGGGCATGCTCTTGGAACAGGCTTTGCTTCGAGGGGAGAGAGCCATCCCCTGCACTTTTGGACAGGTCTCTGGACATCTGGGGCCAGGAGTCTAAATTGCTGATGAGCAGCTCCCCCTCCCAAGAGTAGGCTTCATAGCCTCTCCGCCCAGCTTGGCTCACACTGTTCCTTCCGCCTACAGATCCTTCATGGTCCAGCTCAAATATTTCCCACTCCCTGAAATCTCTCCCAACCTCCTCCCAGGAAGGGGTCTGGGCTTTCTGTTCCTGTGGGTTGTCCACTGCTTCCAGGCCTTTCTCCCTCCCTGCTACTGGTCAATACTTAACCACCAGGTCTCCAGGGTAGAAAAGCCCCTGATTTATTGTGTTTGTCTTTTCCTGGCCCTATAAACACCGCCACCATGGTACATTTCAAGCTTTCAACTTGACTTGGAAAGAAATGCACAGGGGGACTTCTGAAGCCAGCCCCATCACCCACTCTCACGCCATGCCAGCTCTGAGCATCCGCGGCCAGCAACAGCTTTGCTTTATTGCTAGGTCCCCAGGCCAGCATGTGGCCCAGCACCGTAGGCCAGCAGAGAGCAGTGTGGGGGTACTCCCACTCACCAGGTTGAAGGCTCCCACACCAAGCTTCACACCTCCTTCAAAGTGTCTGTGGTTCTCTCCCTTGCAGTACTGTGAGGACTGTACAAGGCTGTCCAGCTCCCTGTGGAGAGAAGCAAAGTCTCGTTTCAGTCACACTGTGGGGGCAAGGTCCCATTCCAGCTGGGACTAAGGTTGCCCCCCACTCCCAGCTGTTCCCAGAACTCCCTGGTGGTAGATTGATAGAGTTCTGGCAATCTAGAGAGCTGATATTTGGGGAATTTCTCACCCCATCTCCATAATAACATACTCCTTTCCCCTGAACATCAGCCCTATCAGCCTTAGCGCACCGTATTATCATAGGATGTTTAGCGCTACCTCTGGCCGCCACCCACTAGATGCCAGGAACAACCTTCCCCAAGGTTGTCACAACCAAAATGTCTCCAAGTGTTGCCAAATGTCCCAGTGAAGAGCCACTGGGCTAACTCCAACACCCCCTCCTTCAAGAAGTCTGCCTGGAGCCTCTTGGTTGAACTCCAACCCTCTTCTTCCTGGTCATCAGTCACACAGAGCCCATATCAGAGCCTGCCTGGGGCAGGACATAGGCTTTAAAGATGTGCCCCCCTCCTTCCTGGGCCATGAGCATCTTGAGGGCTCTCAATCAGCAAACACTGGCCAAGGCCTCTCTGTGCCAGGCACTAGAGGACAGCTAGAAGCAAAGTCACCGAGCTGCTGTCCTCACAACTCTCCTACTCTAGGAGACAGACCCCCATCAAGTCACTGTGAGGGTGACGAAGGCCTCAAAGGAGAAGACTCCTGGGGTCTAATCTAGTCTGGGATTCAGGGAAGGTCTCCCTGAAAAGCTGACATTTGAGCTGAAACCCTAGGGATGGGGAGGGTTAGCCTGGCCCAGAAAGAGTGCTCCTAGCAGAGAGATAGCATGTCCAAAACCCCCAAAGTAGAAATGAGCTTGGCATGTTTGAATAACTGAGGGAAGGCCCAAATGTCTGAGGCAGAATGAGGTGGAAGACACGGTTCGGAGGGCAGGAGGAACTCGCAGGAATGACTCAGCAATGACCTGGGACTAAGAGCAAGAGGGAGCTGGTAGGGGGTGACCTGACAAGGTCTGTGCTTTGGAAACATCACTGGCAGCTGGTGAGGAGACTGGAGAGGCACACACCACAGTGCGGTGCCCACAGACTGCGAGGTGCCTTATAGCCCAGCAGCACCTTGAGATCAGACTCACAGTATCTCTACAGGGAAACAGTCACGGTAGCTGAGAAAGTAAGATGATGCATAATCTCAAGTCAATTGAAGTCAACTTTTAATGAAAAGTGAGTTTTAATGCCCAGCTTGAGGGGAGAAACGGTGCTTTTGAAGCTTTTTTGATTTTACAATTGTAGATAAGGACTGTGGTGCCATGTCAGGTAGAAGTGTTCGGACTGAGTCTCATATCTTTTATCCATTAAACCAGGCGTGGAAACGGCCCGGCCCTCAGGAGGGTGTGAGTGTGCACGGGAGGGGTCCAAGGCGCCTGTGGAAATGTGGAGAGTGGCATTTGGATTGGGCCTTAACAGATATGGAGGGGTTCTGCTGCTGTTCTCGAGATGATAGTGCCTGTGCCTGCCTCCAAGTCCCTACCACACCGAGCTGTATGTCCAGAATCTGTCTGAGTTTCCCCTGCTCAGCATCAGCATAGACTCAGGGGAACCCAATGAACAGATATACCCGGAAAACCAAGGGAATACTATTCTGGAAAACTGAGGTCCTGCAGGTGCAGAAATCTGCCTGAAGTCCCAGGGCATTCTCGGCTTCCTGCCGCCCCCCAGGCTGCTCTCCACCTCCCACAAAGCAGCCCAAGGGGCGCGGGGCCGTAGACGCTGGGGACTGCCCCCAAACCAGCCCCACTCACTTGTAGGTCTGGTAGCTGTTTCGAACTTTGATGCCGCCCTTGATGAAGCTCACCATGTTCTCATCCTGCAGGAGGGAGAGACGCTAAGAGCCAGGCCTGGGTGGGGCACCACAGGCTTGAGAGGGATCACGCAGGGCTCTGGGCCGGGCTTGCCCCACCGTGGGCCCAGCTCTGAAAGGAGTCCTGGGGGATGGGGTCATGGGTTGGCCGAACCAGGCCTCCCGCACCCCTGGGACTTGAGAGAAGGATTTCCTTGCCAAACAAGCCCTCCAAGATGTCCAGGGCTCGGCCTTAGTCACAGCCTCAGAGTTACATATGTTAGGTGCCTAGAGAAGGGCCTGAAGGAAGAACTCCTAGGAGTTAACAGTGCCTCCTCTAGGTGGAAGAACTGTGGGAAAGCGAGAGAAAAGCTCTTTTTTTTTCTTTTTAAATTTTTCTGTTTTTTACAACAAGCAGCTATTTACCACATCTGTAATTTAATGCACCAAAACCTACAGCCCACCTGTAGTTCCATTCCTGGGGTAGGCCCAAGAGAAATGGAAGAACATGGGCAGCGAAAGTCACTTTCAAGAACTTTCACAGCACCAGTGTTTGCAGCAGCTGGGAACCGGAAACAACCCAAATGTCCTTCAGCAGGAGAATGGATAAACAGACTGCTGTACTCATAGAAGGGAATATTATACAACCACAAAAACTGAGTAAAGAAAGCAAGCCCCACACAACTTGAGGGCTGAAGAAGCCTGAAGCCAACTAAACATAATAATATGCTGCTCAGGCATGAATAGGAAGCTGAGAAAACTTTTTAAAAAATAAGGTGGGGATGATAAACAAAATTGTAGGCAGTGGTTTCCCCATGAAGGGAGATGGGGACAGGGTAGGGAGGAGCCCAGAGGGCCAGGGGACTCACTAGCTGTGTTCTGTCTTCTGGCTGGTTGGGGGAACTCACGGGCATTTATTTATTACGTGTAACAGAATATACAAATAAATAAAAGGCCACTCACAATGCAAGTGGCCTTTATTGACAGTGATCCTAATGAGGATTAGGATTAATCTAATTCTAATTACCTGAGGTACAAAAAGAATAGCTAACAAAAAAGTACCCTAATAATAAAATTTGTATGTGTCTTTCTATCCCAAAACCCACATTCACATGATGATTATATGTTCTAACCCAGGCTTCCTGATGAAATCATGAGATGATGGCTCTCCTAATTCCCACTGTGTGGTGACGAGCACGGGCTCCAAGTTGACCAGACCCACATTCAAATCCCAGCTCTGCCAGTTGCTAATCAGATGACCCTGTGAAAGTGGCTCCTCCTCTCTCAGCCTCCCCTTTGCAGGCCTGTGAGAAGATTTAATAATATATGTAGAGGGTGCCTGGGTGACTCAGTCATTAAGCATCTGCCTTTGACTCAGGTCATGAGGCCAGGGTCCTGGGATCGAGTCCCACATTGGGCTCCCTTGTTGGGCGGGAAGCCTGCTTCTTCCTCTCTCGCTCCCCCTGCTTGTGTTCCCTCTCTGGCTGTGTTTCTCCCTGTCAAATAAATAAATAAAATCTTGAAAAATAATAATAATATATGTATATTTATGTAAAAAGAACCAAGCATTCGGTGAAAGGTATGTAAAACCACATAGCTATGATGTACACACAAAGCCTGGTATGTCGTAGAACCCAGTTTGAGTCATTCGAACTTGCTTGTCGAATGAATCAAGTGTAAAGCAGGCTTTGTTGGAATGCATGTCACCCCATGCGGCCCTTAGGGGGAAAACAGCACGCCTGAGTGGGGAGCACATCCTAGTAGTGGGTGAGTGTGGAGCAGGTAAAGCCCATCGCCATGGCCAGTGAGCCTGTCCACGGCCGGGAGTGCTGGCTGCCCGAGCCTCAGCCCTCTCCGGAACCACAAGGAGGCCGGCTGTGGCTGCAACAGCCACTTCCGTCTTGGAGACGGTGACTGATCTGAAATCCCCAGGCCCTTTGTCCAGGGAGAAGGTTCCTACCTGCAGGAAGGTCAGAGCTGCTCTCTGCAGGAGGCACTCTGCATAGCAGACCTCAGCGTGGATTTCCTCTGCAAGGAGAAAACCAAAGTCCCGGAGGCCTTCTGGGACTCTTGGTAGGCAGCATGGGCCAAATCCTCCCTACCCTACTTCCCAGAAGGCAAAGGGAACGTGAGTCCACCCCCTCACGCCCCAAGGGGGGTGCGTCTGGCTCCTTCGCAGCTTTCACCATTGCCCAAAATTAGTTCACACTCTGCCCCCCCCCCCCGCCTGCCTTCCACCTGGTTCCCCCAGCCCACCACGTAGGGTGTCAGTGCAGGGCCCTTGGCTTTCTTCTCTTATTCTCCAAGCACCACTGTAGGGGCTATGTGCCAGCCCCCTGCTGGGCCAGGCAAGGAGAAAGTGCTGGGTTGAATGGGTAAACAAAGAAGAGATCCTGATCCAGGAAAGCCCACGGGCTATAGGAGTAAGGAAAGGAGAAGCCCAGGGAGTCAGGGGAGACTTCCAGAAGAAAGGACATTCGAGTGGGGCCATCTGAGTTGAAAAGGCATTGGAAGGATGAGGGAAGAAGAGCTTTCAAGTCAGAGACCTGGGAGACCCCAAAAACTCTGATGTTTGGGGACAGCCAAGCATAGAAGGTTGAAATGGGGTGAGTAGGGAGAGACTTAGGGCACAGGTAAAGACAAGGAGCAGCAGTCTGGTTGCAAAGGGTTTGAATGCTGGTAGAGTACTACAGATTTGGCCCGTGGGCATCAGGCAGCTCTGGAAGGCATGAAGGAGGGAGTGGCATTGTCATATTCATTGTTTTGTGCTGGAAACTGTCAGGGCTCTTGAGGGTGGGGAAGGCCATTTTCTCCTGCATGGAAGAGCCCCCTACTGCTCATGGCTGGCCACTGCTCCTGCCAGGCGTGCCACAGGTGGTGACGGCCCACAGGCCCTGGTGGCCCACACCATCCCTTCCACTGCTTTCAGCTGCCTCATCCCAGTGGCCAGCCTCCAAACCACACTCCCCTTTGGGGCATCACTGTGATCATTAGGCCAGTTAACCTCACTGTACACGCAATTCTCGCAATTCTAAGCCCACCCTGGCCTGAAGAGCAAAAGTGCATGGACAGTGTTTTCTTGTGACAGTGTTTTCTTTCCCCAACTTCTGAGTCCTCAGCAGGTAATGCCATCAAGTAAGTGCGTCGTCCTCCCAACCCCCGACCCTCCCCTCACCTGACAGCAACTTCTCCAAAGGCCCCATGTCTGACTCCTCTGTGTCCCAGCACCTAGGCCAGGGCCCGGCTCCTGGTGAAACTGGGAGGTTAAGTGCCCTTTCCCACCCCTCCCTGGGATGGGGGAGTGGGGGTGAGAGGACATTCAGATGCCATACCTTCTGTGAACTGGTCCATCGTGGGGCGGTGTACCAGGTTGCTAAAGGAATCTGTTACAGAGGACTTCTTCCGGTGCCTGAAGAGAAAAAGCAGCCTCAAGCCATTCAGTGAGGGCGAGCAAGGGGTGGAGGTGGGCTCAGACACATCTGCCACCATTCCCATGGGACTCCATACATACTGAACTGAGTCTAGGCTTTATCACACCCTTGCTTCTGCTGTTACCCATACTTGGAGCCCCTCCCCTCCTTCCTCAGCTCCAGCCAGTTCCTCGTTACCCTTTAGGACTGAACTCCAGCATCACCTCTTCCAGGAAACCTTTCCTACTCCTCTGGCAAGACCCCACAGTCCCTGGAGCTTCCCTGCATCAGGCTGGGAGGTCACTGTCTGTACCTTCTCCCAGCCCAGCCAGCTCGGGGGTCACTTCCCTGGGAGGCCAGTGCCCAGCACAGTGGCTGGCCTAGGGCAAGCATGAGTGTGTGCCCTGTGAAAGATGGTACTACCCGTGCACGAACACTGAGGATCCGTTCAGTCATTCATTCATTCAAGCAGTTTAGGTGTACTAAACACCCATCATGCACCAGGTCCTGTGACCAGTGACTTCATTCAGTCCCCAAAAAGGTCCTATCTTTATACCTATTTTACATATGAAGAAAGTTGAGCCCAGAGAGACTTGCCCAAAATCAAAGAGTTATTACAGGACAGACCCAGAATTCATCTCCATGAAATCAGGCCTGGCCCCTGGAAGCTGCTTAGCGACTGGCTCAGAGAACAAGGCTCCCGAGGCAGAGCTGAGGGGACAGCTCTTAGCACTTGGGGACACATCTTCTTAGCCAAAAGGAGCATCATTAATAGTGGCATTTTAGGCATCGGGATAGGCCATAGTAACAGAAGGACGGCTCTCCCAATGCCTTGACCCTGCCCGCCCACAGCCCTGACCTCTGACATAGCGTCTGTGCCTCCTTCATCATGTTGCCAGCCAGCAGGATGTCCTGAGGGTCAAAAGTCATCATGGCCTGCATCTCCAGGATGGTGGCATACGTCAGTGAGTGGTACATGCTGTCCTTGGTTCTGCCAGAGAGAAGGGACATGAGAGCACCAACTCCCAGAACTCCAGAGGTAGCTGGCCTGTGCGGGTCACCACCATAACCTCCCCGACCCAGCACGGGGGGGAAACAGGATCCAGGGAGGGGAAGAGATCCTCCCAAGGTCTGACCCTGCCATTGCTGCTCAAAAGGCCTCAGACCCCAGCTCCTCTCCTTTCTGCGGAGTGGTGCCAAGTGACTTTCCAACTCTGAGCCTTAGTTTCTCATCCGTTCTGCACAGATGGCAGCAGCAAGACTGTGGTAAGGACTCAAGAAGGGTTTTAGCAACAGGTTGGCCTGAGGGCGTGCCCCCAGTGCCCAAGGCCTGCCTCTCGCCTTCTGCCCCACCTCCCAGAGCACAGCCCAAATCTCTTCTCTCCTCAAGCTCTCCTTCTCCGTCCTGCCCTTTTTCCTTGTTTCCTGTGCCTCACTGACTGCACCCCTCCTGCCTCTCCCTATCTCATCATCTTACCACATCGCTGTCTGCTTAAGTCCTCCCATGGCTTTCATGTCCCATGGGGTAATGCTCGGGCCCAAGGCTCCACACAGCATAGGTCCTGCCCACCCCTCCGGCCCAGCCCTCTTGTCACTTCTGCCCCAAGATCTGGTCACATTCCAGACTATTCCCCTTGTCGCACTGAGGCACACATGCTCTCAAGAAATTCCTACACTTTCCCTCTTCTTGGCCTTTGCACATGCTGTTCCCTCAACCTGAAATGCCCTTTCCTCACCCCCACACCCCCTGACTCATCTGTCAAGGCCCTCACTGCCTCCAACGCCACTGGGCATTGGGTCTCCCTCCTCAGGGAGCATGGGCCTATAACAAGGCATAGGTCATACTGAATTTATATCAGCAGAGGCTCAGCTCTCCCCTCAGACTGAACTGCAGGTACCTCAAGGACAGAGCATGTGTGGACCGCACCTCTGTCCTCAGCACCTGTACAACAGGGCTTGGTGAGCCAGTCTCAGGAAGCCTTTTGCTCCTGTCATCCTGCTCCTCCACAGCCCAGACCTCTCAACTGAAAAGTATACGGTAGGAGGTAGAGGGGTGGGGGGTAGGGAGTGGCATTTAGTTTAACAAATGGAAAGAAGCAGGCAAGGAGGGACAAGAAAAATGTACACTCCCCGTCTGCATTTGGGGAAGTCACAGTATGTCTGGGCCTTGATTTATACCTTTTTTTTTTCTTTTTTTTAAGATTTTTCTGGGTGGCTCAGTGGGTTAAGCCTCTGCCTTCGGCTCAGGTCATGATCTCAGGGTCCTGGGTCCTCGGTCCAGGGTCCGAGGCCTGCATTGGGCTCTCTGCTCGGCAGGGAACCTGCTTCCTCCTCTCTCTCTGCCTGCCTCTCTGCCTACTTGTGATCTCTCTCTCTGACAAATAAATAAATAAAATCTTTTAAAAAATATTTTTATTTATTTGACAAAGAAAAACACAGCTGTTAGGGTCCGTGGTCAAAGGAATGAGGCTGAAACAAAAGCAAAGGTCAAACAAAGCTTTATTTCCGCCAAGCATTGAGCATTATACTGACCGGGTCAGGGTTGTCTCTACGGAGAGAACGACCATGCCTTGTCTCTCAGGCTAGCTTTTATAGGGCAAACCTGAAAGCCACAAGCTGATCAGCGTTAATCGCATCTCTATTGTTCAGGATCCAGGAGGTTAAGGGCATTTGGACACTTCCACCTGGTTCTAAGTGTTGATAATTTACATCCCCATTGTTCTTTGGCTAAGTTGGTCCTTACAACAGCTAGAGAGGGAACCCAAGCAAGGGGTGGGACAGGGAGAAGCAGGCTACCCGCCGGACAGGGAGTCTGATGCGGGGCTTGATCTCAGGACCCTGGGATCATGACCCAAGCCGAAGGCAGCTGCCCAGTGACTGAGCCACCCAGGTGCCCCTGGGCCTTGATTTATACTTCTGCAAAATGGGGACAATAACGCCGGCCTGCCTAGGTTCCTCTAGGACTGGCTGGGGATCACTCCTGCTTATCACACAGTAGGTGCTCAGCAATTTTCACTCCCTTCACTACACCCCCTCGTTAATTATTTACAGAACTCCTCAGTTCAGCAGGGCTTATGCTGGGAACTTCAGCGGAAAGAGATGACTAAGGTTTATAAACTGTTCTATTGCAAAATCATGCGACTTTATCCATTTTTGTGCCTTCTCATTCATAAAACTCTGTAAAACTAAAAATACTTTGTAAATTACGTGCTTTTTAACTTCTGGGTGATCCCCATCCCCCACCCAGGTGATATCATCCTGGGGATCAAAGGTTTTTAAAGGAAACCAAAGGCTGGTCCACCCCTCACCAGCCCTGGCAGCTGGCAGGATGCCTCCCAGGTCTTTGCTAGAAATGCTTAATCTGAAAGCAGTGGCTTGTGGAAAGGAGGCCACAGACTGAAGTGGGGACAGAACTCAGGCTACAGAGTCCCTGAAACACAGGTTGAAATCTTAGCTTTGTCAGTGACAGCTATATGATCCTGGTGAATCTTAAACCTCTCTGAGCCTCAAGTTTCTCCTCTATAAAATGCATACAGTAAGGGCCACATCGCTGATGCTCAAAAAATGTGTCTTTCTGTGTCTGCCAGGGTCAAGGGTCACTGCCCTGGACAGAAACTCTCTCCTTCAGGAGATGTTTCCCTGGCAGTACCCAGACCCACTCCCGCCTCCCAGATAATCCCCTCCCATTCCAGGCCTCCCCAGTTCTCAAGCTCCTTCCCCTTCCATCCTTCCCCCCACCCCACCCCCGCCTCAGTAAGGCTAGAGACAGCCCCACCCACCCAGTCTGGTGCTAGGTCCAGGATGGATAGCCCCACCCGGGCAGCTGGCAGGCAAAGTGGAATTTCTTGTTTGAGGCCTGATGCCAAAACATGCACCTGTGCTTGGGAATCCTGGCTCCTCACCAGCCCACCCCTGGGTGTATAACAGCAGGTCATCTAAAAAAGTACATACCTTAATTAAAAAATACTTTATTGCTACAAAATGCTAACAATTCACTGACATTTCAGTGAGCTGTAATATTTTTGCTGGTGAAGGATCTTGCCTTCTGACTGATGAGGGTGGTGGTTGCAGAAGGGTGGATTAGCTGTGGCAATTTCTTTTTTTTCTTTTTTAAAGATTATTTGTCTGAGAAAGAGAGAGAGAGTGCACAAGCAGGGGGAGTGGCAGCAGAGGGAAAAGCAGGCTCCCCCACTGAGCAAGGAGCTGGATGTGAGACTTGATCCCAGGACTCTGGGATCATGGCCTGAGCAAAGGCAGATGCTTAACTGCTTAATCAACTGAGCCACCCAGGCATCCCAGCTGTGGCAATTTCTTAACGTAAGACAACAATGAAGTTTGCTGCACTGATGGACTCTTGCTTTCACAAATGATTTCTCTATAGCACATGATACTGTTTGACAGTATTTCACCCACAGCAGAACTTCTTTCAAAATTGGAGTCAATTTTTTCAAATGCTGCTGCTGCTTTATCAACTAAGTTTATGTAAAATTGCAAATCTTTTGTTGTCATTTTACTATCTTCACAACATCTTCACCAGGAGTAGATTCCATCTCAAGAAATCACCTTCTTTGGGGCACTGGGTGGCTCAGTCGGTTAAGCATTTCCCTTTGGCTCAGGTCATGATCTCCAAAGTCCTGGACTGAGCCCCATGTTAGGCTCGCTGCTCAGAAAGGGGACTCTGCTTCTTCCTCTCCCTTTGCCTGCTGCTCTCCCTGCTTGTTCTTTTTCATGCTCTTCCTCTCATGCACGCTCTCTCTCAAATAAATAAGTGAAATCTTTAAGAAAAGAAGAGGAACCACCTTCTTTGCTCATCCATTAGATGCAACTCTTCAGCCACTCAAGTTTTATCCTGAGAGGACAGCCACGCAGTCCCACCTTCCAGCTCCACTTCCCTCTCTCTTGCTCCTTCCACCCCATCTGTAGGTCCTTCCTCTCCTGACGTCTTGAGCCCCTCCAAGTCATCCATGTGGGTCGGCATCAATTTCCTCCAAACTCCTGCTCATGGTGATACTTTGACCTCTTCCCATGAATCACAAAGTTCTTACTGGCATCTAGCTTGATGAATACTTTCTAGGGTTTTTCTACTTAATTTCCATCAGAGGAATCACTTTCTACGGCAGCTACAGCCTTATGAAATAGATTCCTTAAGCGACACGACTTGAAAGTCGGAATGACTTGTTGAACCATGGGGCAGGCATGAAAACATCTATCTCACTGCCCATCTCCATCGGAGCTCAATGGGGACTGGGGGCACTGTCAGTGAGCAGTAGTATTTTGAAAGGAATCTTTTTTTCTGAACAGGGTCTCGACAGTGAGCTTAAAAAATTCATAGACTGTGTTGTAAACAGACAGGCTTTGTTTCAACTTAAAGCGCGCAGGAAGGAGAGTTAGTGTAATTCTTAAGAGCCCAGGATTTTCAGGACGCTAAAGAAGCGAAGTCAGCAGCTGCATTAGCTCCTAACCCGAGTCAGCCCGTCCTTGGAGGCTCTGCAGCCAGGCACTGACTTCTCCTCTCTAGCTACGGAAGTCTCACATGGCATCTTCTTCTGAGAGAAGGCTGTTCCGTCTACACTGAACATCTGCTGTCTAGTGTAGCCCCCTTCATGAACAATCTGAGCTGGAGTTTCTGGATCGCCTGCTGTGGCGTCTACACCAGCGCAGGCTGCTTCCCCTTGTACTACATCTTTCCCTAAACCTCACGAACCCACCTCTACTGCTTCCAGCTTTCCTTCTGCAGCCTCCTTACCTCTCTTGGCCATCACAGAATGGAGGAGAGCCAGGGCCTTGCTCTGGGTCAGGCTTGGCTTAAGGAAATGTGGCTGATTTGACCTTCTATCCAGACTATTCAAACTATTTCCATATCAGCTATAAGGCTGTTCTACTTTCTTATTATTCATGTGTTCACTGGAGTAGCACTCAATTTCCTTCAGGGACTGTTCCTTTGCTTCCACAGCTTGGCTCTTTGGTGCAAGAGGCCTAGCTTTCAGTCTGACGTGGCTATAGACATGCCTTCCTCACTAAGTTTAGTCATTTCTAGCTTTTGATTTAAAGGGAGAGATGTGCTGCTCTTCCTCTCACTCAAACACTCAGGGGCCACAGTAGGGTTATTAATTGGCCTAATTTCAATATTGTTGCCTCTCAGGGAACAGGGTGGCCCGAGGAGAAGGAAAGAGAGGGAGGAACAGCTGGTCAGTGGACTAGTCAGAACACACACATCTATCAATTAAGTTCATTGTCTTATGTGGTGGTGGCCCAAAACAATTATGATAGTAACATGAAAGATCAGTGATCACAGATCACTATAACAAATACAATAATAATGGGAAAGTTTAAAATACTGCAAGGATTACCAGAATGTGACCCAGAGACACAAAGTGAGTAAGTACTGTTGGAAAAATGGCGCCAAAAGAGTTGCTTGATGGCGGTGCCACAGACCTTCCATTTGTGACAAATGCAGTATCTGCGAAGTGCAACGTGGTAACCCTAAACCTCAGACAACCCTGGTTTGGTTTACAATCCGTAAGTTCTTGTTTGCTTATAGAACTTGACCCCTCAGAGTAAGAGTCCCCTTACCTCTGAGGGAAACCCAGCTCCAGGACATGATATGCCCACTGGGGTCTCACCTTCTAGGCCCAGACCAGTTGTCAAGTTGGGGAGCCATCAGAAGAGCAGGGAGTTGGGACCTGGGACTCCTTAACCATGAGGAGGTCAGCTAAGCCTAGTGGCCTCCAGCCCTTCCCTCCTCTACCAGCAGCAAAGTAAAATGAAATGGAAACAACTCAAGGAAGTGACAAACACAGAAAACAAATGCCCAGGCATTTGGGGGGGGGGGGTGAGGTGTGGAACTTGATGAGCCCATTATTCCCTGAGGACAAAGTATGGACAACAATTAAATGAGACACTGCATGCACAAAGAGGAACAGTAAATGAAACTGGACCCCAACATCTTTTGAAGCTTCAGTGGCTATAAGTGGGAAGGGGAGGCCATTTTTTAGCAAGAATTATTTCCCTTAGACCACTGGTTCTTAATAAAAATGGGGAGATACTTTCCCTGTCCCTCTCTTACCCCCAACCCCAGCATCTGGCAATTTCTTGAGACATTTTTTGGTTGTCAAAATGGGGGTGTGGGTGGGGAATGTGTTAACATCTATTATTTGGAGAGAACTCTCTGAAAAATAAAGGAAAGATTCTTTTCTGGAATGGGGCAAGGGCTAAGATGAGGGGCAGCTTCACTGCCTTAAGAATGCCATTAAAAGGTAGCCTCATGGAAAGACTGGTCTCTCCCTAGCGCCTCCTTCCTTCAGGGCAAGCATTTTCTCTTTGGGGCCTGAGTTGGCTGGCCTGAGTTGTGGGACTTGTAGTAGAGTGCCCTCTTGAGGTGAAGGAGGGTGAGGCGGCTCTTCAACACAAGAGGGCTGTGGAGAGAGAGTGAGGAAGGTGTGGGGGGAGGTGGCAGCCAGGAGCAGATAACCACCAGAAGGGACGTGGAGCTGGGGAGTCTTCCAAAAATACTGGGAGGGAGAAGCACCTGGGTGGCTCAGGTCATGATCCCACAGTCCTGGGATCAAGTCCCTCATGGGGCTCCCTGCTCAGTGGGGAGCCTGCTTCTCCCTCTGCCTGCTGCTCCCCCTGCTTGTGCACTCACATGTGCACACGCTCTCTCTCTCTCTGACAAATCTTAAAAAAAAAACTGAAAAAAGTGATAAAGGAAGAGCAATATAAGTATATTATTTAGAAAGAAGGCAGTAAACACTGGAAGAAATGGCTAAATGATTAACCAACATTATTACCCTGAAGGGCTTGAGTAAAGGCAACTCAAATCTTTAGTGCTCTGGGGGAAAATGAGGAAAAGCAGCTGTGTTAGAGGTGACAGGGGAGAAACCCCAAGTGGATTCAGTGGGAATAAGAAATCAAAGTGGAAGAGGCCACAAGAACCTAAAAGGAAAGAAGTCGCAATGACCTTGGGGAGGGCCTGGCTGCTCAAGGCTGTAGAATGGGGAGCCTGAGCCCCTTCTTTTATGGGACTCACAGAGGTCATGGTAACCCAGAAGGCTGAAAGCAGTTAGTTACACGGAGTTCCTCTTATATAAGACCTCTAATTCTCCATGATCAGACATGCCCCCCCCCCATCCCTCCACTACATGTGGGCTCTCGAGTGGGCTCATGCATGTGCACACACACACACACACACACACACACACAGGCCCCCACCCCCAACCTAGGCATAAGCCTCACCTGGGCTTGAGGTAGCTGAGTGCTTCTGAGAACTGGTTGGTGAGGAAGAGGTCCAGGGCGATCATGCACTGGTCCAGGGCCTCATGGAGGCTGCTCACAGAAGTCCTGCTGGGAGAGACAGCAAGTGACCAGAAGACCTCATCCCCTCTCCTGGCTGGAACCACGCCCCACAGGGCTCACGCGACCTCCCTATGGGCCTTGGGTGCCTGCCACAAGTTCTTCCACGCTGCCCACTCTGTACTGGGACACAAAGACAATTTGGACCCACCTCTAAGTGTTCCCAAAGGTAGGAGAGCAGAATGGGGGTGTCATCTGAGATCTGGTGGAGGGGTTTGGGGAGGAGCGGAGGATGGAGGGCAAGGAAGCCTCAGGAACAAATTTATCTTACCCCTCACAAGGGTAAAGGGAGTCTTTATGGCCCTTCTGACCCATCGGGCTTTTCTGCCCCCTCAGGCTGCAGTCCTTTTTCTCCTCCTTCTGTAGGACTTCTCCTGCCCTCCTTGGGCCTACACTCTAGAACCCCAGAAACACTGTCACAATGGGCTGTAGTGTGCAGCAGACTGTAAGGCCTATCCAGGGCCCTTATCCTAGAGGGCCACCTTCCCAATGGCTTTTCAGTGGACCTGACCATCTTCTAGTCCTTACTTCTAGTCCTTTCTCTATAGCTTTTATCACACACACACACACACACACACACACTTTTATTTATTTATTTTTACTTATGCTGTGCTTATTTTGTCTTCTTCCACTGAAAGTAAGCTTCCTGAGAGCAGGAATCCTTGTTTTGTTCACTGCTATATCCTTAGCATCTAGTATCTGATACAAAGTGGGCTTTTGATAAATATCTGTTAAATATCTTTTAAAAAAAGATTGAATGAGGAGTCTCAGATTAGGAAATCAAATCCTTGATCTTTCCGGGTCTGAGCTTCCCCATCTGAAAAATCAGAAATTAAACTAGGTGATCCCAAAAGTCCTCTCTTGAGGATGGTCTTGAGGATGTCTCTTCTCAAGGAGTCTCTTTTGAGAGAAGGTTCCAAAAGATGCCTTGATGACCTCACTGAAAGGAGATCCTTTCCCCCAAAAGTTAGTTGAGAGAGAGAGAGCCCCTTTCCACCAGCTAAATGTTACACATTCGCAGGGCCCTGCTCTAATGTCTCTTCCTCTGTGAATGCAGAAACAGACCGTCCCGGCAAATCGAAACATGTGTCTTGTTCAAAACTAAACTCTCCCCCAGTCTTTGCCATCCTAATAAATGACACCCCTCTACCCGGTTTCTCAAACCAGAAATATGATAGCCAGCCCTGACACATCCCTCTGCTGGGTCTGGGCGGGCTACCCCTCCCCGAGCTCTGCCAGCTCTGACTCCCAAATATCTCTTCACCCAGCCCCTTCTGAGCACGGTCTGCTCCGGGGCACTGACCTCCACCCAGGTCTGGTGGAAGACTGCCCTTTCCGCTCTCGTCCCTCCTACCCCTTCTCTCTCTTCCTCTCTGTTGGACCATTTGCTCAGTACTTCAAGTCTCTTAATGCTCTTCTTTGCCATCTATTTGACTCTGTGAGATTCTGAGCAAATTTTCCAGAACTTCCATTTCATTAATTCTCTTGAGGTATGTCTGATCTGCTACTTTTCCTGAGTTTTTAATTTCAATGTTTATCTTTCACATTCCCAAAAATTCCACTTGCTTCCTTTTCAGGTATGGTTGGTGGTTTGGGGCAGTTTTTAGTTCCCTGCTTATTGTTTCAAGTCCATCTTTGATTTCTTTACATGTTTGTCAAATATTTATATTCTAGATCTCATAATTCCAGCATCTTAGACTCTCAGGGAAACAAATTCTGTTGTTTCTTGATTTGGGTGTCTACTGCTCACAATGACTTGTTTCTTTGTGTGTTCTGTAATTTTACCATGAGCTCCTATTTGATCCCAACGGGATTTTAGGAGAAGGATATATTCCTCCAGAGAGGATTTTCACTTACTTTGGCCAAATCCCCTGGGGTGCTACCACCGATGATACTTAAGTTATTTCCGGGGGTTAGTATTTCCAGGACCACAAAGGAAGCATGTCTTCAAACCCAAAATTTGTGTGAGGACAGATTCATATTTATAATTTTCTCCACCAGTCCTGTCATCCCCCTTTCTGGGAGAGGGTGGCAATTTCTCTCTGGTCAGTGACTCTATTTGCTAAGGGGGTAGCCCTTTGAAGGTCCCAGTTTCATGTCGTGGTGGTAGGGGAGTAGGTTTCAACTCCTCACAGTCACTGTGTAAACCCAAATCCTTAATTATCATCCCTTAAGTGACCATTAAAACGCAAGGTTGTGGATTTCTGGAATTTGTCAATACCTCCATCTCATTCATCAGCTTGATTTCAGCTTCCTTTTTATTCTTGGCTTGAGAGGATTTCTGTGGGAGTTCAGGAATGTATTTTAAAGGATGTTTGGAGTAACCTATGCAGCCTCGAGGTAGTTTTTATAAGGGAGAATGCTGGAAGCATTATTCCCTCTAACCCATCCTTATCATAATATCCAGAGTTATTTGTTTAAAACCCAAATATGACCATGTCACTTCTGAACTTGAAATCTCCACTGGCTTCCTATTACTCTTAGCATAAAGACCAAGTTTCTTTCTATGGCTGAAAAGGTCCCACCAGAAGCAGTCTCAGTCCCTCTCTTCAAAAGACAGGCACAATGTCTTCCTTAGTGCCCAGAGCTTAGCCTAGTGACTGGGGTTCACTCTGCCCATTCTGTTGGATGAATGGGTGAAGAGGCAGGTGAGCACCTACTGCTCTGGGCATTTAACTGGCCTTCTCTCCTTGAGCCCTCATGAAGCCTGTGAAGTAGGATTGTTATCCCCACTATAGATGGAGCACAGAGGAGAGGTGACCAGACCAAGATCACATGCCCAGGCATGGGCTCTAACCAAGTTTCTGTCTGAGCCAGTGCGCACCCATCAGCTCAGCCCTAAGAAGTCAAGTTCATTGTCCCGGCTTAGGATCATCTCTAAACAACTCCAGAGCCAAAGCCTACCTCCCATTTCTGTATACACCCTACCACTACCACTACCTCTGCCTCCCATCAAGAAACACATTCTGCCTGCTTGCTCTACGTGGAGAGAAGGACAGATGGACAAATAGCATGGAGGTGCATTCCCTCCCTTGACAACCCTAGTATCTCTTCGGCTTAACCGTAGTGAGGTGGGTCTGAGGTGACCTCTGCAGACTGGGAGCTCCTTTGGGGTGGCCCTGGGGCTGATTTCCTCCTTCCTTTCCTCCTACAAACACCCACTAACCTCTGGTTCTGGCCCAGACCTGGCCCTATCCTTGAAGAGTTCACAGTCTACAGAGGTGATAGACGCAGGAAGAAGCGGCAACAGCCAGACTATGGCTGCAGTCATGGGGGTCACTGGGCTTCTCCAGAAGTGGAGATGGGGCACTTGAGGAAGCTTTCTGGAAAAGATGGCACTGAACTGAGAATAAGATGGAGAAAGAAGTCTGAGAAGGGAAAAAAGGCGAGCCAGGACCCAGAGTCATGATACCATAGGGACGACGACACACAAGCTATAGGGGCGAGGTGGTAACATAGACTGTGGGAAGCCTGATAAGTGGAGGGGTGAGGCACGGGTGTCCTGGCTGGCTGGGGAGCTCAGGAAGGCTGGGGACATTGTCCCCATCTGACCCAATGATGGCATTAATAAGCACCCCTTCATCACCATGACAGTATCACTTCAAGTTCTAAACTGATGACTGTCTTACTTCATTCAATCCTCCCACCAGCTGAGAGGCAGGCTCCACATTTGATAGATAAGGAGATAAAGACAATACAGATAGGAACCTAGGGAGAAGACAGAGTTTCCCCATAAAAGCAAGCTTGCCAAACCTCACTCCTCCCCTGGCTGTGACTGTGGTCCCCATTTCTCTGCAGGCTGTCCTGTGTCTTGCAAGCCTTCAAGCGGAAGCTCCAAGCCACCTTGACAGCCCAGGTTAATATGTTACTGAGCTCCTGAGGGATTGATGGTGGCCTATCCGCTGAGCCTTGGAGAATCTGAGGCCAGGGATGCCGCTGAGCTAGATGGAGCATGGGGCAGGGCTGGTGACTAATGCCAGGAGCTTTGGCATTGTAGGGGAGGGAAGCTTGAGGCTGGAGTGAGAAGGGAGCTTGAGGGGGTGAGGGAGAGTCAGGCAGCCTGGAGTCAGTCCACTCTCCCCTCCCCTCCTCCTTCCCGGCTTTGGTCTGTCTGGAAGACACCTGATGTACAGCGCTGGATGAAGCAGGGGGACCTCTCTGTCCCCACTGGGGCAGTTAAGGAAGCAGTGCAAGGAAGTCACTCAGGAAGCAGACTGGAGCCAGAGTGGACTTTCCCCCCGCTGCTTCACCATTCAGGAGGAACTCTGTCATGGGTGTGAGGAGGGGATCTGTCCATGGGGACCTACCCCAAAGTGACTCTCTAAATGGCACATATGATTGGGACTCATCTTCCAGAGAATCGCCCTTAGCTGAGAATAAAGTGAATATGATGTGGCATGGACTGATGTGACATGCCTCACATGTGGCCTTCAAGAGTTCTGAAAGCAGATAACCCTGGTCTCAAACTGCAGCTCAGCAATTACTTGTTAGAAAAAGTTGGGAAGATTCTTTAACCTCTATGAGCCTCAGTGTCCTCATCAATAAAATGAGAATGGCAGTTCCTACCTCCTAGGGTTGTTGAGAAGAATGACTGAGACAATGTAAAGCACAGTAAGAAGTATTCAGGAAATGTTAGCCATTGTTACTTTTTTTCCTATGAGAATGTGTTTCCATCATGTCTGGAACAACACTGCTTTTATAAGAAAATTAAGTAACTTTAAAACATTGAGTGTACATATCCTATGACCCAGCAATTCCACTCCTGCAGGTCATCTGAGAAGAAAACTCACATATACACAAGGACAACCTTATGAGAATATTTACTGAACCATCCCCACGTCCATCAAGAAGTCTGATAAACAAAGAAATGGGGGACCCTTACATCAGGTGGTATATCACACATCAGAGAAAATGGGGACCAAAGCTGCAATGATTAAGAAGGCTACATTTTGGAAACCTGAAGCTCAGTGAGAAAAAGCAAGTTGTGGAATGATTCATACTGGATGACTCCATTTATATAAAAATTTTAAAGTCAAGCTACACTTTCTTAGACTTATACATACTCGGTGAAAGGATAAAAACAGAGAATGACAAAACCAATGATACTATAATAGTGTTGTAGGAGGACAGATGGTAGCTACACTTGTGGGGAGCACAGCATAATATAGAGAAGTTGAATCACTATGCTATACACCTGAAACGAATGTAACACTATATGTCAACTATACTCAAATAAAATTTAAAAACTAAAAATGCAAATGCCAAAATAAAAATTCAGGACAGCGATTATCTCTGGAGGGGAAATGGGGAGGGACCACAGAGGCTTCAAAAGTCTCTGCTATAATTACTTTCTTAACAAGAAGAATATGAAATGAGTGGCACAATGTTAACATCTGAAAAAGCTGGATGGCAAGGACATGGAGTTCATGTTATTATTTGCTATATTTTTCTAAAGGCTTAAAATATTTCATATTTTGGGGAGCACCTGGGTGGCTCAGTCGTTAAGCATCTGCCTTTGACTCAGATCATGACCCTGGAGTCTCCGGATTGAGCGGCACATCGGGCTTCCTGCTCAGCGGGAAGCCTGCTTCTCCCTCTCTCACTCCCCTTGCTCATGTTCCCTCTCTAGCTGTGTTTCTGTCAAATAAATTATATATATATATATATATATTTCATAATTTTTTAAGCAGTGGAGATTTAAAGTTTGATTTGTTTATCGCTGACCCTCATATACTGGGTTGGGCCCAGAGCAGGCTGTGGGAGTGTCTGCGGAGTGACTGAGTACCTATTGTGAAGGTGAAACTGCTTTGACTCTGCTCTACTCAGACCTACCAGGATGGCACTGACAGGGACAGGATCAGATGGACCCATATGGCTTCAAAAAGAGGAGGACGTGGAGGGCATGCAGTGGGGGCAGGTATGGCTCAGTGTGAGGATGTATGAGGAAGATCCACCAATGCTAGAAGACTGAGCTTGCTGCCCTAGAGGCCCATGGAGGGGCCAGAGGAGCCTGCAGAGGAGCCTAGACTCAGGCGGGGATATGAGTGTGCAAGGAAGATGGATGGATGTGACTTCTAGCCTGGGAGTTCAGGATTCTCTGATAGGTGCCCTGCTCCATGCCTGCCTTCTCTCCTGGAAGCTTCTTTCCTGGGCACAAGAGGGTGGTGCTTAGTTGGAGCTGGGCAGAGGGACCTAACAGTCTCCAGATGTACAAACTTCAGCTCAGAGCAGGAAGGGAGCAGCCAGGCCTGGCCTCCCTATATTTTCCAAAGGAGGGACCAGAAGTCGGGGGAGGGTAAAGGATGTGGCCCAAATGATACAACAAACATGGTCAGAGAAAAACTCACCAGGCAACCATCCCCCCAGGCCAGAGTGTCCCTCAATGATCCAATCTCTAAGCTTTCACCCAGGATGCACACACAGGTGCTGTGGAGGCCTCCAGCTGAGGCTGGCACCAGCCCCCCTCACCTCCCTGTTCACATGTTAGCCCTGAGGCACTTGGCAAATATTGTCCCTGGTGGTGAGGCTCCAGCTAGGGCGGGCACACCTCCCAGCTCACCTGAGCCAGATCTCCACCCAGCAACTTCCCAGCAGGGCCCTCAGGAGTCGCCCCCTACTCACCTGCGCCCAGGAAAGGGCCAGCGGCTCCAGGTCCCCCAGCGGCTAGCAGCTATCACTGCTAGGGGGGCAGTGTAGGGATTCTACAGGGTTCCTCAGTGGGGTGGGGGAAGAGCAGGAGAGCCATATTGGAAGTGACAACACCCACCTTTACTACCCCAGTTCCTGCTGCGCCCAATAGGCACAGCTGATTCATATCTTAGCCTTTTAACTCCTGCAGATAGCCCCGAAGATGAGGCAGTATGGCCTGCGTGTGGGAGCTCTGGCATCAGAGAGAGCGCAGTTCAGATCCTAGGCCCACTGCTCACCTCCTGGGTAACAGAAGGCAAGTCACTTAAGAGCTGTGGCTCGGTTTCCTCCACTGTAACGGAGGTGAAAATAAAAGCCCACCACAGGTGTAAACGCCACGAGTGGAAGAAGGCGGCTCTGACGTGGGCGCTAGTACAGCTCCGTGAGAAAGTTGGGACCCAGAGGGGAGTGACCGCCCCAGGATCCTCGTTGCCTCTACTCCCCTTGCGCGAGCGTCCGCAGCCCCCTCGCCGCTCCCTGGCGGCGGCCACGGCTCCCGGAGACCGGGCGGGGCGCCGGGCCGGGGGGCTGGGAGCCGCAGTGCGGGCCGCGGGCCGGAGGCGCGGGGGAGACCGGGTCCCGCGCCCGGCACCCCCCGCACGCACACACCCGCCCGGGGCGCCCCCGCCGCGCACTTACCCCGCGGGCAGGGAGTCCGCGGCGCCCGCCGAGCTCATGGCGGAGAGGGGCGGGCAGCGCGCCCCCGCTGGACGCCAGCCGTGGCCCAGGTGCTGCCGCCGGAACCCCGAGCCCGGCGCTGTGCCGCCGAGCCGCAGACGCGGCGGCCGGGGAGGGGCGCGCCGGGGGCGGGGAAGGCGGCGGGGCCGGGCCGGGCCTCGGTCGGCTTGCCTGGGTAGTGGGGCCGCGGCCGCCGCCTGTGTGCGGCCGGCAGGAGGAGGCTGGGGCACGGCGGGGGGCGGCCGCGGGCTGAGCCCCCCCCCCCAGCTCTCACAGGTGAGAGGCCCGGGCGCCCAGGGCCCGCGGGGCCCATGCCGAGTGCCCTCGCTACGCAGCCCCAATGGCCGGAGCTCGCTCCTTCCTCGCACCGCGCCACGTATTTGTGGCCCCAAAGTTCTCTTAGACCTGAGGTCCACCTCCCTGTCACTCTCCCCTCCCCCACTCCCAGCTCCCGCCTCGCAGCGGCCCCCACCTGAGCCCTTCGTCATCCTCCTGCATTGGTGGGGGGCATTCATGCTGAAAAAGACACAGCCTCCAGAGTCAGGCTTGGGTTTTAATACTCCCTTTTGCCTACTGCTGCCAGAGTGTGCGTGCAGCACAACGAGAAGGCGGAACATCACGCGGTTTAGGACCCACTGCTGGCCAGTCGTTCACACTGGCCTTCTCAAATCATCCCCATAGCTGCCATTTTATAGACAGAGATGAGGCACAGAGTTTAGGTGACTTGCTCAAGTTAACTCACTTAATAAATGGCAAGTCGTGATTGGAACTGGCCCTCCTGACTCCAGGGTGGACACTTTTATCTTTCTTTCCCTCTTGGTCCCCTCCCCTCTGAGTCCCCAACCCCTTTACAGAGTCACCCATAACACTCCTCAAAGGTTCACTGTGTGCATAGCCCTAAGGTATACATGCCTAGGGCCAGGACGGAAGCCTACCTGGTTTTCTGGCACAAAGAGCTACTGGTCCCTGAAGAGTTAACCAGCCACCACTTCCAGGGCCCAGAGGCTCTTGATCATGACTCATCAGGGCACGTGGCTGCCATTAGAACTGTCCTTTACAAAGGCAGGGGACAGGAGGAGGAGGGACTCCAGTGCCCCTGGAGCAACCCTCAGCTCCAGGATGTCAGAAGAAGAAGCAAGAGGAGCCTATAGAGGCAGGCCTGGTAGGAAGAAGGCTGCAGACTAGGTCCTGGGAGAGCCAGGTAAATTGGGCCTGGTGGCAGAGGGGAGAGGTTTAGAAGATTACTGTTTAAATGTAAACGGTCTGTCTGGAAAGGTAGTGTATTCTTTTCCTGCCCATATGTGGGCAGAGGCTAGATGTCCACTTGCAAGGATCATCCTATGTCTGTGATGTCTCAGACATGGCCACAGAAAAGGTAACTAACTACAAGGAGCAGGCTATGATGACATCCACCATCATCTGGAGGAGTCCAGATAAAAGGGACTGCAGCATAGACTGGAGAGGCCTGGGGAGGGCTTCCTGGAGAAGGTGGGCACAGAGTTGAGCCTTGAAGTTTATATTGTTTATACACAATAAAGTCGTGGAAAGGATGTACCAGATGGGAGAACAGCATGGGTGAAAGCAGCATGGGGGTAGGCAGAGGCACACCCATGTCAGCTGGCATTTGTGAGGCTGGTGAGAAGCCCAGCAATGTGCATGAAGAGGAACTTCGGTAATGAGACTGGGGCACCCTATCACAAGCCATGCCCATCTCTGGGCATTTGTGCATGTTTGTCCCTCTGCCTTGGCCACACCTTTCTCCTTTGTCATTTATTATTCATTTAATCAGAATTCAATGCAGAAGCCTACAATTAGAAGCCTTCTTTCTCAAAAAAAGAATACAAATTTACCAATATAAAACTCAGAGTCCTCCCAGAGCCCTGGTAAGGGCCAGGTGAGGGAGCGCTTCTGAAGCTTTACGCTATGTTAGTTACAGGTAAATCTTCATTGCATTTGACCAACATTTATTAAGAGCCTGACATATGCCCAAGCTCTTACTCACCCTGCAGGTTTCAGTTCAGACAGCACCTCTTCCAGAAAGACCTCCCTTTCTGGCTGAGTCAGGGGCTTCTTGGGCACCTGCTGAGTCAAAGCCCCACAGTGGCCCACCCTTCAGGAGGGCTCCACCTGGGCAACTCCCAGCCCCCAGGAGCTCTGGCTCAGCCCCAACCCTGAACAGCCCAGGAATCACCACTATTTCTGCCTCCCAACCCAGGTGACTCTGCTCATATCGCCTGCCCATTTCCACCTCAAGCTCATAGCCAAACTGTGGGGACCTGGAGAGTATGCTGAGCCCTGGGTTCCTTCCTCCCCTGCTGGGGGAGTTTCCTCATGCTTTGTGCCTGGAAGTTGCCAGGCCTGCTTCCTCTCTCTTTTTCTTCTCCACCTGCAAGAACAAATCACTGGGCTCACCACATCTGATGGCCCGGAGAACCTCCATGAACTACTTTTTTTTTTTTTTTTTTTAAGATTTTTATTTATTTTTTACTTGAGAGAGAGAGAGAGAGAGAGAGAGAGAGAGAGATTACAAGTAGACAGAGAGGCAGGCAGAGAGAGAGGAGGAAGCAGGCTCCCTGCTGAGCAGAGAGCCCAATGCAGGCCTCCATCTCAGAACTCTGA
>PITA01011762.1:0-64880 GCA_004023965.1 Spilogale gracilis | reverse complement strand
TTGGGCTCCCTGCTTGGCAGGAAGCCTGCTTCTCCTTCTCTCACTCCCCCTGCTTGTGTTCCCTCTCTCACTGTGTCCCCCTCTGTCAAATAAATATGTAAAATCTTAAATTGAGATCACTCCTCCATTTTGACGTAATTTTGTATATGATGTGAGGTAAGGGTCCAACTTCATTCTTTTGCTGGTAGATGTACAGTTGTTCTAGCCTCACTTGAAGAGACTTTCTTCCCCATTGAATAGCTTTGTCACCCTTTTTAAAAATAATTTGACCACAGACACATGAGTTTATTTCTAGACTCTCAGTTATATTCCATTAGTCTATGTGTCTGTCCTTTCGACAGTACCACAATATTTTGTGATTTTCAGTGTATAAGTACTACATACACAACATATTTTGATTACTGTAGCTTTGCAATACAATTGGGAAATGTAGATTTTCTAGTTTTGTTCTTCCTTCTCAAGGTTTTTCTGTCTATTTGGGATTCCTTGAAATCCCACATGACTTTTAGAAACAACTTTTCCAGGGCACCAAGATGGCTCAGCTGGTTAAGTATCTGTTTTTGGCTCAGGTTATGATCACAGGGTCCTGGGATCAAGCCCCACGTCTGGCTCCCTGTTCATGAGGGAGTCTGCTCCTCCCTCTCTCTGCCACTCCCCTGTTCATGCTCTCTCCTCCACACTCTCCCTCTCTCAGATGGAGCACTGGGTGTTATAGGCAGACAATGAAGCATGGAACACTACATCAAAAACTAATGCACCATATGGTGACTAACATAGCACAACAAAATTTTTAAAAAGTAAAAAGAGAAACAACTTTTCCATGTTCTCAAAAGAAGCTGTTGGGATTTTAATAGAGATTTCCTTGGGTGCCTGGGTGGCTCAGTTGGTTAACTGACTGCCTTCAGCTCAGGTCATGATCCCAGAGTCCCGGGATCGAGTGCCGCATCAAGATCCCAGTTCCATGGGGAGTCTGTTTCTCCCTCTGACTTTTCACCCCTCTCATGCTCTCTCTCTTAAATAAAATAAAATCTTAAAAAAAAAAAAGATTTCCTTGATTCTGTAGATTACTTTAGAATATATTTCTGTCTTAACATTGTTAGTCTTCCAATCCACAAACACAAGATATCTTTCCATTATTTAGATGATCTTTAATTCCCTTCAGCAATATTTTGTGATTTTCAGTGTATAAGTACTACACTCCCTTGGATAAATTTATTCCTAAGTATTTTATTCTTGATACTATTGAAAATGAAATCTTTTTTTCATTTCTCTTATGGAGTATTCATTGTTGGTATATAGAAATACAACTGATTTTGTCATACATTACATATTTTTTAAACAAAGATTTACTTATTGAATATAAAAATGAAAACATGCCCAAAAAATTCTCACCAAATCTTCCCAGAGTTCTGGGATTGAGCCCCACCTTGGGTTCCCTGCTTTTTGGGGAGCCTGTTTCTGTCTCTTTCCTCTCTCACTCTCCTTGTGTTCTGGAACTGCTTGTGTTCCCTCTCTATTTGTGTTTCTCTGTCAAATAAAAATAAATAAAATATCAAAGAAAAGGAGTGCCAACAAAACCATTCAATGAGAAAAAGATAGTCTTTCAACAAAGAAAAGAAAAGGTACTGGGAAAAACAACATCCACATGTAAAAGAATGAAATTAGGAACACCTGGGTGGTTCATTAGGTTAAGCGCCTGACTTTTGGTTTGGGTTTAGGTCATGATTTCAGAGTCGTGGGATTGAGCCCTGCAACAGGGGCCCACATGTAGCAGGAAGTCTGCTGGAGATTTTGTCCTTTCTCTCTCTACCCCTGCCTTCCCTCCCCCACTCATGCGCTCTTGCGCTCTCTCTCTCTCTCAAAATAAATAAATAAATATTTGGGGGGAAAAAAAATCAGACCCTTACCTTATAACACACAAAATTGACCCAAAGTGGATTACAGACCTAAACATAAAGCAAAGACTATAAAACTCGGAAGAATGTATAAGTGAAAATCTCCATGACATTGGATTTGACAATGACTTTTTGGATATGACACCAAAAGTGCAGGCAACAAAAGTAAAAATAGATTAGAGTATATAAAAATAAGAAAAAAACACTTGTGTTTCAGTGGACACAATCATCAGAGTGAAAAGAACCTGCAGAATGGTAGGACATACTTGCCAATCATAGATCTGAATCCAGAATATACATAAATATATGGAACCCTGACAGTGAAACCACAAAAACACAACCCAATTTAAAAATGAGCCAAGGCCTAGAATATTCATTTCTTCAAAAGAAGACATGCAGATGGTCTCAGCACATAAGATGCTTAACATCACTGATCATCTCAGAAATGAAAATCAAACCACAGGGAGATATCACCTCACACCTGTAAAGAGGATCACTATCAAAAACCCAGAAAACAGTCAGTGTTGGTAATGCTCTAGACCAGTGGGAACCATTGTGCACTGTTAATAGGATTGTAAAATAGTGCAGCCCCTGTGGAAAACAACATGGCAGCTACTCAACAATTAAAGATCAAATTTCCATATGACCCAACAATTGCACTTTCAGGATAGGTACCAAAAGAACTGAAAGCAGAGTCCTGAAGAGATACATGCGCCCTGTTTCATAGCAGCATTATTCGTAATAGCCAGAAGATAAAAAGCAACCTAAATGCCATCAACAGATAAATGGGGGTGGGGAGCAAAATAGCAGAGGAGTAGGACACCTAAATTCCGTTGGGTCCCAGGAGTTCAGCTAGATAGTTACAAACCAGTCTGAACACCTACAGACTCAACTGGAGATCAAAGAGAAGAGCAGCAATTTGAGGAACAGAAAAGCGACCACTTTCTGGAAGGTAGGACGGGCGGAGAAGTGAATCCAACGCAATATACGGGATGAGAAACCACGGGGGTTGGGGCCGGCTCCCGGGCAGCGGGGCTCAAAACCTGAACCCTTAGAAGTCGGCTCCACTGAGGGATGTCGCCCCAGAGACTAAGCAGAGGGTGGAGCACTCGTGGGGACAGTGTGGTCTCAGGACCCGCGGGGTCACAGAAGGACCTGGGGTGCCTGAGCGTGGCAGAGCTCCGGGTATCAGAGCCGGGAGGTGGGGGGGGTCGGACAGAGACGGAGCCGAGGAGGGGCTCTCAGCTCGGGCTTACCTTAACCCGTGACCCGAGGAGCAGTCCAACCACTGCTCTTACAGCAGGGACCCCACAAGCAGCAGACCGAGAGACTCACCTTCCTGCCCTGGGGCGAGCAGTGTGGGAGCGCGCTGCAGGAGTCTGCTGGGTTCGAGACTCCAAACGGGGCCGCGCACCAGAGACAGAAACGCATGATCACAGGCCGGGTGACACGGAGCGTGGCCTGAGACCAGGGAGACGGGAGGCATTGACTGCTTTTCTCTGGGGGCGCACTGAGGAGGGGGGCCCTGAGCTCTCGGCTCCTCTGGGACAGAGACTGGGGGCCGCCATCTTCATTCCCGGCCTCTAAAGCTCTATGGAAAGCGCTCAGGGAACAAAAGCTCCGAGAGTGAACCTGAGCAGATTATGCAGCCGGGCTCGGCAAGAGCGGGGCAGTTCCGACTCGGGCAAAGACAATTGAGAATCAACAGGCCCTTCCCTAGAAGATCCACAGAAACATCCAACCAGGACCAAGTTCACCGAGGAATGAAAACCGCAGAAGTGCAGAGCTAGCGGAATGTGCCACATAAAATTTATGGCTTTTTGCCCATGATTCTTTAATCTTTCAAAGTTAATTTTTTTAATTTTTTTAAAAAGATTTTATTTATTTATTTGACAGAGAGAGATCACAAGTAGGCAAAGAGGCAGGCAGAGAGAGAGGAGGAAGCAAGCTCCCTGCCGAGCCGAGGGACTCGATCCCAGGACCCTGAGATCATGACCTGAGCCAAAAGCAGAGGCTTTAACCCACTGAGCCACCCAGGTGCCCTCAAAGTTAATTTTTTAATTTTATTTTTTTCTTATTCTATTTTTGAAATTTTTCCTCTGTCCTATTTTAACTGTTTTAGACTATTTTATCTTATCAATACCTTTTTAAAAATCTTTTTAAGGAGCGCCTGGGTGGCTGAGTCATTAGGAGTCTGCTTTCAGCTCAGGTCATGATCCTGGAGTTCCGGGATCGAGCCCCACATGGGGCTCCCTGCTCGGCAGGAGGCCTACCTCTCTGACTCCCCCTGCTTGTGTTCCCTCTCTAGCTGTGTTTCTCAGTGTCAAATAAATAAATAAATCTTTTTAAGCATTCATTGTTATAGTCATATTCTATCCCTTCATTATATTTAACCTTATTTTTTTGTATACATATAAGTTTTTCTTTCTTTAAAATTGTGGTATAGAGTTTCCTCTAAGAGATCAAAATATACCCTAAATCTAGTGTGTGGCTTTGTTCTAGCCTCCAGCCTGATCACGTTCTCTCCTTTTCTTTGTCTTTTTTCAACCAACTTCTTAGCAATTCCTTTTTAAAAACCTTTTTTTAGGGGTGCCTGGGTGGCTCAGTTGGTTAAGCAACTGCCTTCGGCTCAGGTCATGATCCCGGAGACCCAGGATCGAGTCCCACATCGGGCTCCCTGCTAGGCGGGAAGACTGCTTCTCCCTCTCTCACTCCCCCTGCTTGTGTTCCCTCTCTGGCTGTGTTTCTCTCTGTCAAATAAATAAAATCTTAAAAAAAAACAACAACCTTTTTTAAATTTTCATCTTTACAGTCATATTCCATCCCTCCATGATGTTTACCCTTATTTTGTATATATGTTTTTCTTTCTTTATAATTTTGAGAGACAATTTCTTCTAACAGACCAAAATATACCCAAAATCAAGTGTGTGGCTTGTTCTATTCACCACTTTTATATATGTGTATATGCATATTATATATACATATATATAATATATTATAATAATATATTATATAAATATTAATGTGATGTATTTATATTGTATAATACTTAATATATTATATATTATAAATTATTACATTATATATTTGTTATATATAATATATCATAATAATATATCATATAATATATATAATATAGCCACAGAGACCTGGCAGGCCAGAAAGGACTGGCATGAAATATTCAGAGCACTAAATGAGAAAAAAATGCAGCCAAGAATACTATATTCAGCTAGGCTATCATTGAAAATAGAAGGAGAGATGAAAATCTTCCAGGAAAAACAAAAACTAAAAAACTTTGCAAACACCAAACTAGCCCTATGGGAAATATTGAAAGGAGTCCTCTAAGTGAAGAGAGAGCCTAAAAGTAACAGACTAGAAAGGAATAGAGACAATATGCAGTAACAGTCAATACAATGGCACTAAATTCCTATCTTTCAATAGTTACTCTGAATGTAAATGGTCTAAATGCCCCAACCAGAAGACACAGAGTATCAGAATGGATTAAAAAACAAGACCCTTCTGTATGATGTCTACAAGAAACTCATTTTAGACCCAAAGACACCTCCAGATTTATAGTGTGGGGGTGGAAAACCATTTACCATACTAATGGACATCAAAAGAAAGCTGGGGTGGCAATCCTTATATCAGATAAATTAAATTTTAAGCAAAAGACTATAATAAGAGATGAGGAAGGACACTCTATCAAACTTAAAGGGTCTGTCCAAGAAGAAAACCTAACAATTTTAAATATCTATGCCCCTAACATGGTAGCAGCCAAGTATATAAACCAATTAATAACAAAATTAAAGAAACACATCAACAACAATGCAATAATAGTAGGGGACTTTAACACCCCCCTCACTGAAATGGACACATCATCTAAGCAAAATATCAACAAGAAAAATAAAGGTTTTAAATGACACACTGGACCAGATGGACATCACAGATATATTCAAAACATTCCACCCCAAAGCAATAGACTACACATTCTTCTCTAGTGCACATGGAACATTCTGCAGAATAGATCATATCCTGGGTCACAAATCACATCTCAGCCTGTACCAACTACAAGTACCAAGTATCAAAAGACTAGGATCATTCCCTGTATATTTTCAGACCACAGTGCTTTGAAACTAGAACTCAACCACAAGAGGAAAGTTAGAAAAAACTCGAAATCATGGAGACTAAAGAGCATCCTGCTAAAGAATGAATGGGTCAACCAGGAAATTAAAGATGAATCTTTAAAATTCATGGAAACAAAGAAAATAAAAACACAACTGTTCAAGATCTTTGGGACACAGCAAAGGCAGTTCTGAGAGGAAAGTATATGCCGATATAAGCCTTTCTCAAGAACCAAGAAAGGTCTCAAGTACACAGCCTAACCCTACACCTAAAGGATCTGGAGAAAAAATAGCAAATAATGTCTAAACCCAACATGAGAAGAGAAATAATAGAGATCAGAGCAGAAATCAATGAAATAGAAACCAAAAAACAGTAGAACAGATCAACAAAACTAGGAGCTTGTTCGTTGAAAGAATTAACAAGATTGATAAGTCTGGCCAGACTTATCAAAAAAAAAGAGAAAGGATCCAAATTAATAAAATCATGCATGAACAAGGAAAGATCACAACCAACACCAAAGAAATACAAACAATTATAAGAACATATTCATGAGCAACTATGCACCAGCAAATTTGACAATCTGGAAAAAATGGATGCATTCCTAAAGACATACAAACTACCAAAACTGAACCAAGAAGAAATAGAAAACCTGAACAGACCCATAAGCAGTAAGGAGATTGAAGGAGTCATCAAAAATCTCCCAACAAACAAGAGCCCAGGGCCAGATGGCTTCCCATAGGAATTGTAGCAAACACTTAAAGAAGAATACCTATTCTCCTGAAACTGTTCCAAAAAATAGAAATGGGAGGAAAACTTCCAAACTCATTTTATGAGGTCAGCATCACCTTGATCCCAAAACCAGACAAAGACTCCATCAAAAAGGAGAATTATAGACCAATATCCCTGATGAACATGGATGCAAAAATGCTCACCAAAATACTAGCCAATAGGATCCAACAGTACATTAAGAGGATTATTCACTACCACCAAGTAGGGTTTATTCCTGGGCTGCAAGGTTGGTTTAACATCTGCAAATCAATCAATGTGATACAGTACATTAATAAAAGAAAGAACAAGAACCATATGATACTCTCAATAGAGCATTTGACAAAGTACAGCATCTTTTCTTTTTTTTTTAATATTTTATTTATTTATTTGACAGAGAGAGATAACAAGTAGGCAGAGAAGCAGGCAGAGAGAGAGGAGGAAACAGGCTCCCTGCCGAGCAGAAAGCCCGATGCAGGCCTCGATCCCAGGACCCTGAGATCACAACCTGAGCTGAAGGCAGAGGCTTTAACCCACTGAGCCACCCAGGCACCCAGCATCTTTTCTTAATCGAAATTCTTCACAGTGTAGGGATAGAAGGTAGGCACTTCAGTCTCATAAAAGCCATCTATGAGAAACCCACAACAAATATCATTCTCAATGGGGAAAAACTGAGAGCTTTTCCCCTAAGATCAGAAACATGGGGAAAAAAAAAGAAAGAAACATGGCAGGGCTGTCCATTATCACCACTGGTATTCAACAAAGTACTAGAAGTCCTAGCCTCTTCAATCAGACAACAAAAAGAAATAAAAGACATCTGAATCAGCAAAGAAGAAGGCAAACTCTCACTATTTGCAGATGATATGATACTTTATGTGGAAAACCCAAAAGATTCCACTCCAAAACTGCTAGAACTCATACAGGAATTCAGTAAAGTGTCAGGATATAAAATCCATGCACAGAAATCAGTTGCATTTCTATACACCAACAAGACAGGAGAAAGAGCAATTAAGGAGTCAATCCCATTTACAATTGCATCCAAAACCATAGGATACCTAGGAATAAACCTAAGCAAAGAGGCAAAGACTCTGTACTCAGAAAACTATAAAGTATTCATGAAAGAAATTGAGGAAGACACAAAGAAATGGAAAAATATTCCATGCTCATGGATTGGAAGAAAAAATATTGTGAAAATATTTATGCTACCTAGAGCAATCTACACATTTAATGCAATCCCTATCAAAATATCGTCAATATTTTTCAAAGAAATGGAACAAATAATCCTATAATTTATATGAAACCAGAAAAGATCCTGAATAGCTAGAAGAATGTTGAAAACAAATACCAAAGTTGGCAACACCACGATTCCAGACTTCAGGCTCTATTACAAAGCTGTAATCATCAAGACAGTATGGTACTGGCGTAAAAACAGACACATAGACCAATGGAACAGAATAGAGAGCCCAGAAATGGACCCTCAACTCTATGGTCAACTCATCTTCAACAAAGCAGGAGAAAATGTCCAATGAAAAAAGACAGTCTCTTCAACAAACGATGTTGGGAAAACTGGACAGCCACATGCAGAAGAATGAAATTGGACCATTTCCTTACACCACACACAAAAATAGACTCAAATGGATGAAGGACCTCAGTGTGAGACAGGAATCCATCAGAATCCTTGAGGAGAGCACAGGCAGCAACCTCTTTGACCTCAGCCACAGCAACTTCTTCCTAGAAACATTGCCAAAGGCAAGGGAAGCAAAGGCAACCATAGTTGACCATAGCTTTGTCCCATGAAGCAAATACCAATACATTGTGAAGGTCTGAATGCATACAAGGTATATCTTTTTTTTTTTTAAGATTTTATTTGGGGCACTTGGGTAGCTCAGTCATTAAACATCTACCTTCAGCTCGGGTCATGATCCTGGAGACCGGGGATCGAGTCCCGCATCGGGCTCCCTGCTCGGCGAGAAGCCTGCTTCTCCCTTTCTCACTCCCTCTGCTTGTGTTTCCTCTCTAGCTGTGTTTCTCATTGTCAGATAAATAAATAAATAAAATCTTTTTAAAAAAAGATATATTTTAAAGTAATCTCAACATCTTACATGGGGCTCGATCTTACAACCCTGAGATCCAGAGTCACAGGCTCTATGGACAACTGAGTCTGCCAGGCAGCCTGGTGGGTGGTTATTAATGTGAGTCACGAAGATCATCGTGTTTCAAACCCACTCCCTTTCCTCTACTCTGGATTTCCTTGTCCTCCATGTTTTTTCCTTCTAGCCCCCTGACCGGACAGCCAAGCAATTAGCCACCACCCACAAGTCATGTGTGTCCTAATCTTGGGTCACCTCTCCTTCCACACTGAGTACAAGATGAGGAGTTCTTCCCCAGGCTCTGCCCTCGGGAAGACTTTGTACTCTGTCCCAGCGACGTTCTTGAGTGAGGGTTAAGTGGCTCTGCCGTTCCCTTTTGGCTTTGAACCACACACCTGGGTCAAAGCCAAATTTACAAGCTGACCCATCCGTAAATTGAGTTCAGGCTTCTTCATCCTCTGTTAGCTGTTCTTAAGGGAGCCTGAAGATGGCCGTGTGAGCTGAGGGAGAGGCTCTGCTACAGTTCAGTCGCATCTTCTGGTCTTGCTTGTGTGTTACCCTGCTCGTACCATTTCCACCTTCAGAGTGATTGCTGCTGGGCCCACCCTATCTATGGCTTGGTGGGTCAGACAGCACCCAACTCATGGTGGGCTCCAGACATGCTCCTGCCTCAGGGCCTTTACACTTGCTGTCCCCTTTGCCTGGATCACTTTCTCTCGGATGTTTTCAGGCTCTCTCTGCCTACTCCTTCAATTCTTTACTAAAAATGTGTCCTCCTTCATGGGAACCTCCTTAGCCTGCTCCCTACCGCCAACACATACCCACTACTCTTCTCTGCTGAGCCTCTCCTTAGTACTTGTCACCACTTAATATATGACATCCTTTGTCTGGCAATGTCTTGGTTGTCTGATTTCCCTCTCTAAATGTCACCTCCGCAAGGACAGAGGTTTCTTGCTCCCCCTGTACCCTTTCCCCCAGTTGCTTGGTCCTCAGCACCTACAACTGTGCCTGACACATAACAGGTGCTCAGAAAAATTCATCACATTAATAATCTTGGGGTAAATCGTTAGACTCTTGAAAATTCTGGACAGGTAAGTAAAGCTTTTTTATTTATTTTTAAAAATTAACATGTGTTGTATTATTTGTTTCAGGGGTACAGGTCTGTGATTCACCAGTCTTACACAATTCACAGCACCCCCCCATGGCACCCCCCCCATGTCCATCCCCCAGCCACCCCGTTGCCCCACCCCTCTCCACTCCATCAACCCTCAGTTTGTTTCCTGAGATTAAGAGTCTCTTATGGTTTGTCTCCCTCTCTGGTTTCAGCTTGTTTCATTTTTTCCCTCTCTTCCCCTATGGTCCTCTGCCTTGCTTCTCAAACTCTTCTCTTTTTTTTGAACAAGAAATGTTTTATTGAGATAAAACGCACATAATGTAAATTATACATTTTGAAAGGTACAAATTCCATAGCGTTTTGTAAACTTACAATGCTGTACAGCCATCCCCTCTCTATATTTACAAAACATTTTCATCACCCCAAAAGGAGACCCTGTCTCCATGAGGCAGTCACTCCCATCCCCCCTTCCCTGAGCCCCTGGAGTCACGTGAGTGCTTAATGTCTCTACATGCGATAGCACATTATAAGATTCTCCTGTGTCTGACTTCCTCATTAGCGCAATGTTTTTAAGGCTCATTCACACCGTAGCATAGATCAGTGTCTCCTTCCTTTTGCTGGCTGAATAATATTCCACTACCCACCTAAAGTCCATCTCGTTCACTCATCTTTTATGGACACGTGGGCGCTTTGCTCCTTTAACTCTTTGTGAAGAATACTGCTATGATCATTCATGTCCAAGTATTTCCTTGCATACCTGGTTTCAAATGGGGGAGGGGAGAACTCGTTAATACTGATGTCATGAACCCACCCCAGCTTTTTCACCACATTTCATTAGGAGTTAGGCTTCTGCGGTTGAGGAATATGGGAAAAATCTGGGATGGAGCTCAAGTACCAGCTCTGCCTCTTAGCACCTGTTTCTGAGCCCCGGCTTCCCCGTGTGTACAATGGGGATATGAAAGCTGGCTGGATTGAGGTTCCCATATATCTATGTAATGTGTGTATCGTTTCCCATTACTGGATTTTGCACTCGGGAATTGTGATTTCAAAGATCACAATCTCGTAAAAACATCCTTGATCTAGTGGTTAATGAGTGATGTGCCCTAACTGGAACTTACAAGAAAACCCCGAGTCCTACGCCCCCATGTCATTGCAGTTGGAAGCTGCAAAAGCTCTTGAGGAACGCGGAGAGCCTGAGTGTGTAACCCGGGCACCATCAGGACCCAAGTCCGGCTCTGGACGAACGGCGCAGGCTTCCTGTTATTGCACATCCTGGACACCAGAGGGCGCCATGAGAACACAGATTTTTAGCTGTGCGTCGGTGCCCGAGTCAGAGCCTGTTTGGATGGGAACTGGTCTGAGCAAGGAACTGAAACAAAACTAAACACTGCCTGTGCTTGAGATGCGCCCTCTGGAAATGGCATATATCCGAACACGATGATGCATCTGGGGCTCGCTTGCACGAAATCAGGCTGACTTGACATGAACTCTCCATTTACTCAAGGCCTAATAGTGCTAGTCCCCCACCCATTCATCCTTCCTTAAGGCAGAGTTGCTACTCTACTTTATCAGCTTTCTCTAAGTTTGAACGGTTGGCATACACATTTTTCTTAAAGTAGGGTCCTTCTGAAACGCACCTTAAAACACCACTGGTTAATGTCCTGTTAGTATCCACAGAAAAATCAAGTTGCTGCGTTAGCGAAAAAACAAGTTGCATTGCATTCAGATGGGGTATCTTAGGCGGTGGGGATGTTCCCAGCAGGAGGCAGAGGGACTCTGGGGTGTCTCATGACAAGGCATCCAGGATTAAGTGCTCCCGTGCACAATGCAAGTGATCTTGACCAGAAACGTGCACCACGCAAGTGACCTTCACCTGGACCTGTTCAAGGTGGAAGGAGTGGCTGCCCGTCCTCCTCCTCTTCCTCCAGTGAGGTGGCCAGTAAGGTGGCTCCCTGGTCTCAGAATCTACGCCAGACCTGGCTCTGACATCTTCAGGTTCTAGATGGTGCCAAGTCACCCGTCCAGTTTATGCTGTCTGACCTCACTTGCCCCTGAGAGCCCCAGCGGGTGTGTGTGTTCAGTCATGGCCCGTGTTCCCAGCAGCAGATTTCCCCAATTCTGGGCTACTTGGGTGGGTCATTCGGTAAAGCGTCTGCCTTCAGCTCAGCTCATGATCCTGGGATCGTGGGATCAAGCCCTGCATCAGGCTCCCTGCTCAGCGGGGAGTCTGCCTCTCCCTCTCCCTCTGTGGTCTCTTTCTCTCTCTCTCTCAAATGAATAAATACATTCTATTAAAAAAAAAGATTTCCCCAATTCTGCATCCCCTTCACTGTTGACATCATAGCCACAAAACCTTTATGTTTCTCTCTCCACTTCCAAGTCCTGAGCTTTAGGAAGGTGGCAGGGACTGTGGGCAGAAATTATTTTCCCTAGGTTACGTGGAAGATAAATTTTAAGAAATACACCTGAGGCACTTAAGCCAGGTTTCAAAACCAGGACGGTATTTCTAACCTAACCCCTCACAGGAGCCAGAGAAGAATCTAGGTCCCTTTCAGAAATGTTTGCACAAGAGTGGCTTGGAATTAGATGCTGCACCAGAATTTGACGTTGGATGGGGACAAGGGTTTGATTCGGTGAGGATTATGTTATTCCATAGGGATTGTTCTGTGATTCTAAAATATTTTGACTAATAAGTTGTCAGGTCCACAAGCCTCAGGTGAGGTGTGGACCTCCTTTCCATGAACCATACATGCTAAAATCCTAACCCCTCGAATATGACTGTATTTGGATTACAGGGAGATCATTGGGTGGGCCCCAACCCAAGATGACATGTGTCCTTGTAAGAAGAGGAGACTAGGGTACAGACATGCACACAGAGGGACCACCACATAAGGACACGGGGAGAAGGCAGCCATCTGCACACCAGGGAGAGAGACCTCAGAGGAGACCAACCCTGCCCACACCTTGATCTCAGACTTCCAGCCTCCAGAACTGCAAGGAAATTCTGTTGCAGTCAGCTGGGCTGGGGAGTTTTGTTGCAGCAACCCTAGCAACCGATGCTCTCAGTATGTGGAGATACCCAGGAAGATGGTTGGGCAGCCCCCTGGGGACACACACCTGCTAGCTAGACACGAGCCTGAGGAGTGGCTGGAAATGAGGGAGAGGCTGTCTTTTGTGAAAGTTGTTGAGGTCCTAGGAGGCCCCCTCTAGCCCTTCTGGGGAGCTGGAGAAGCCCCCGCTTCTTCCCTCAAGCCTGGCAGAGAAGGGAGACAGTCCAGAAAGACCATGTGAAAAAGGAGGGGTGTGTGTCCCTGGGGCAGGGGACCTAGCCTGCTGACGTCTGACTTTTTTTTTTCACTGTTTGATTCTGATTGTAAGTACTAGAGCAACATTATTCTATTTCTTTTTCTTGAGATGGGCTTCACATATTATAAATTAAAAAAATTTTTTTAAAGTAGGTTCCATGCTGGGCAGGGCTTGAACTCAAGACCCTGAGATGAAAACCTGAACCAAGATCAAGAGTGGGATGCTGGGGCGCCTGGGTGGCTCGGTTGGTTAAGCGACTGCCTTCGGCTCAGGTCAAGGATCCCGGAGACTCAGGATCGAGCCCCGCATCGGGCTCCCTGCTCGGCGGGAAGCCTGCTTCTCCCTCTCTCACTCCCCCTGCTTGTGTTCCCTCTCTGGCTGTGTTTCTCTCTGTCAAATAAATAAAATCTTAAAAAAATAGAAAACGAGTGGAATGCTTAGCTGGTGTCCCAGACACACATACTACAGGTTCACCTTTGAAAAGCATGCGTTGAGTGGGTTCTAGTATATCCACACAGCTGTGTGACCATCACCGTCCTCTATTTCCAGAACACTGCCGTCATCCCGACAAGAAGCCCCATGTCCACTGCTTTCCCCCCCCCAACAGCAGTAATCTACCTTTTATCCCTGTGGATTTCCCTATTCTGGACATTATAAATGTAATCATATGACATTGGCCCTTTTGTTTCTGGCTAATTTCCCCGGGCGTGTCTTTAGAGGTTCATCTATGTTACCGCGTTTCTGTTGATGGCGGAGTAATATTCCATTGGAGGAAGGCATCACGTTCTGTTGATCTGTTCATCGGTCAAAGGACATTTGGGTTGTTTCCACGTTTTGGCCCTTGGGAACAGGGCTGCCACGAACATGCCTGTATAAGGACTTGCTTGAGTCTCTGTGTTCCATTCTCTTGGATGTAAACCTAAGAGAACGTAATCTGACTTCTGGAGGAATTGCCAAGACCAACCATTGATTTTAAATGAACTCCCCTTCCCCCAACTGCCTTCTAGCAACTCAGATATTCCCGTTTTATAGACTGGGCATAGTTGAGGTTCAGAACTCTGCCTGAGGCCAAATAGCTCATCAGAGAGCATTCACTGACATTTCTCCCTAGGCTCGAACCTGTGCCCACTGACCTCCCCTCTCCCAGCCATGGGGAGCCTCTTTCTCTAGAGTTAGACTGGGCTTCACCCTGTTGCTGTGATCTCTGGGTCCAGGGACAGCTCTGTGCACAGTCCCTGCATCCTTGAGCCACATGTCCCCTTCCTGAGGGACAAGGCAGAGAGAGAGACAGATAATACCCTTAGCTCTGGCCTTTGCCTTCCATGGCAGAACTCAGAGAAGCCTATAGGTAGTCCGGTGGGAGCCCGTGTCATGGCTGACCCAGGGCCGGGGAGGGGTCCCCGAGGCGTCCCGCTGACTGAGCCGCTCAGTCTTGATGCCACCGTCAGCCCTACTGCCCAGGAAAAGGCCTTGGCCCATTGCCACTGGGCCTGGAGCCCACCACACACAGCTGCAGCCTTCCCACCCCCCAGGCCCTTCTCGGAGGCCCCTCAAGCCCAATGGACCCAGGGCCCGAGACCTGGAGCTACGAAAGCCCAGCAGAAATGCAATGGAAGGAGACCCCAAGACATCCGTGCAGAGAAATGTCTCCTAAGAGCAGCACGGCATAGTGTTCTGCTTATAAACGTGTCCTTATGGTTGGACAGCAATTTTTAGGTTTAATTTGCCTTGCTTTGCAACAATTCCTGGATGCCCGGTGGCATTGGCTTTCACACATTCACAGTAGACACGATCGTCGGTGTTGGGGGTGGGTGCCTTAGGTGTAGTAAGTCTACTGGGTGACGGGCGCCTGGGGTCTTGGAAGGTCTGAACACATACTGCACAAGCTGGCCTGAGCATCCCCAGGATGGCACTGCGGGGTGCCTGGTCAGCCCCAGATCATCTCCGGAGCCTGCAGCTGGAGGCAGAGGGTGGCTCTGAGGCAGCCCCAGCTCCGATGTTTAATAGCTCTGGTTGCCTTTTCAAATTCAAGGTCAAGTTCACAAAGCTTTGCGGAGTAATTGCTCATGTCCTGTTTTTTGGCCAGCACTGGGGATTCGGAGCTGGGAGGCCGAGGGGGTCCCTACAAGGTTGGGATAAGTGGTGAGCACTTCAGGACCCAGGACCCCCAGGGCAGGCTCCTATGGGGTGGGAACGGTCTCACTGGAAGGAGGGGTGGAGCGCACTGCTGGCTGAGTTCCCATTATCAGCCACCTGGGCTGTTCCTGGGCTTATGACAGCACAGAGAAGCTGGGACCAGGCTGGGCAGGTAGGATGGCAAGCCGTGTCTGTATTTCAAGACAGATTGTTCTGCGGTGGGTGTGGAAGACACATGGACAGGCCTGGAGGCCGGTGGCCAGTTAGAAGGCTGACGTCACTGTCCACTCGGGAGCCAAAGCAGGGATGTTGGAAAATGCAGAGTTGATTCATTTCCTGGCCCCTCTGCAACAAGTACTACAAACTGGGTGGCTTTGAGTGACAGTAATGTATTCTTTCACTGTTCTGGAGGCTAGAAGTCCAAAATTGAGGTGCCATCAGGGCTGGTTCCCGCTGAGACTCCCGGAGGTGCCTGTTCCTTGCCTCTTCCTAGCTTCCCACTGTGGCTGGACAGCCTGGTCACGCCGGTTTTGCAGCTGCTTCGCCGCAGTCCCTGTCTCTGCTGTCACACGGTGTCCCCATGGATTTCTTTTACCCACACTAATCAGGACACCAGTCATCCTGGACTCAGGGGTTGTCCTTGCCTGGTATGACCTCATCTTGATTTCCATCTTCATTACATCGGCAAAGACCCTATTTCCAAATCATGTCACCTTCCCAGGTACAAGGGTCCAATTTCAATCTATCTCTTTGGTGGACACAATTCATCGTACAAAAGCTAATGAGGAAAAAAGAAGAAGTCACAGGTGACTTAGTGGGAAGATGGGGGTGCTGGCCACTGAGATGGGGAGGCAGAATGAGGCAGGCTGCGGGGCACAGGATGACTTCCATTTTCGACGTGTTGCCTCTGAGTGGTCGGTCCATGGAACATCTGGGAGAAAAAGTCCAGGAAGTAGATCCGTGGTCTGGAGAGCAGGGGACACAGGCGGGCTGGGAAGGTGTGTCCTGATTCATGTGCCTCCAGACAGGAGTGCGGCAAGACAGGTCAGTGAGTGAGAAAAGCATCGGGAATGAAAATACCTACGATGGGCAGAAGAAGAGCATCTCACAAGAGACAGGGGAGCAAGGACAATGGTAGCAGGAGGAAAGCCAGGGGGTGTGGGTCCTGCAAACCAAGGAGGGGACATTTCAAGCATGACTAAGGAAAGAGACAAATGGAGCAGCAGCAGAATTCCCTCGGGGAGGCTGAAATAGGCACAGACTTTCATACGATGGATCTACTGGCTATTTCTGCAAGAGCAATTGCAGCGGGTTGGACGGGAGCCAGTGCATGTGCGAGAGAGGGAATGCACATTCTGTCTTAGGGCAGAGGCAACACTGCTGCTGGAAGAACGCAAGAGGTCCCCAGGGAAAGGAAAGATTCACTGTGAACATCCTGGGGGGAATTGTAAAGAACGTGGAGAGAAGAGCCGGTCTCCTGCCACCAGGGGGCGATCTGCACCAGCCCACCGGCAACATCTTTAAAGGAAGGAGGTGGAGAAATTAATGATCTATATAAATTTAAGTTTCCCCGTGTAGCTTTCCTGGGACAGCAGAAGCTCGCATACAATAAATAAATCTGTGTGGTTGAGTTACCGGCTCAAATGTATTATACAGAGGGTTTGCTCTAGGAAAACTGCTCAAAGCGCATCGCTTTTCAGAGATGCAGTGATGGGAAGACCGGGACCCCTAAGCTAGGTTGAAGGTAAGGTTGGGAAAGGAGAGAAATCTAGACTAATCCAGAAAGAGACTCGTAGAGGGGTAGGCCATGCAGACAGAACACTGCCCCCCCTTCTCTGGTGAAATGTAAGGATCTAGATACATTTTTTGAGTCCTAAGGAGATGGTGAGCTAACAAACAGAGTTGTCTGCCCACCCCCAGCCCTACCCTTGGGAAGTCACAGAAGAAAGAAGGACGTTCATAGATTCTGGAATCTAACATAAAAATAACCAGAAACACTTTGGGAGTCAAAGGGAGGTTGAGGTCTACAGTGGGGGAAAAGTTGCCACAGAGGTTAGTTTGGGGCAGAGCTTTTCCTTAATCTTAATTTTTATCTTCATTTTAATTGAAGTATAGTTAACACATCAGTTTCGGGTGTATGATGTAGCGATTCAACAAGTCGATACGTTACGCTCTGCTTCCCATAAGTGTGGCTCCCATCTGTTGCCACAAAATGCCACACAACACAATATCATTGATCATATTGCCACGCTGGTCTTGTCATCCCTGTGACTTATTCGTTCCGTAACTGGAAGCCTGTGTCTCCCACTCCCCTTCAGTCATTGTGTCCGGTCCCCCACCTCCCTTCCCTGGCAACCACCAGTTTGTTTTCTGTACTTGTGGGTCTCTTTCTGCTTTTTCTTTGTTTTTTCATTTGTTTTATTTTGTCTTAAGATTTTACTTATTTACTTATTTATTTATTTATTTATTTATTTATCTATCTATCTATCTATCTATTTATCTATTTATCTATTTATTTATGGAGTTGGGGAGGAACAGAGGGAAAGGGAGAGGGAGAATCCCAAGCAGACTCCACACTCAGTGCAGAGCCCGAGACGGGGCTCAAATCTCTTGACCCTGAGATCATCACCTGAACCAGAATTAAGAGTTGGATGTTCAACTGACTGAGCCCCCCGCAGATGCCTCTTATTTGTCTTCTTTTTAGATTCCATGTACAAGTGAAATGATTTGTGTTTGTCTTTCCTTGTCTGACTCATTTCACTTTGTATAATAACCTCTAAATCACCCATGTTACTGGAAATGGCAAGACCTCATTCTTTTTTACAACTGAATAATAGGGTAGAGATTTGCTGTGTCCTTCTTGTCTCCCACATTGTTTGGGCATTTCGTTCACCCTCCCAGTAGCCGCTGCAGGGTCAGCCATCCCCCAAGTGACAACTGGAATGGTGCTCTTGGGATGAAGGAAGCAGGACCACCATCAACCTGTGACCCCGAATGACCTTTTAGAACAGAGACCATATTATGTGTTAAGTCATTTATTATAGGTTTAAGGTCTCTTTGTTACACAGCTAAGCCTATGCTAACTAACACAAGACTCCAAATCATTAATCAAAATTAAGAATTTCTATTTAACCAAGGACCCATAGACAGGTGACAGTTTGGAAAAGATGCTTGTGACATCCAACACTAACAAGAGATCAACAGCAACCCTAGATAAGAAACTCCAGTAAAATAACCAAACCCCACCACCAGCAGCCCACCGATCCTCTAAGAAGTTGGTGAAGGATAAGAAGGATTGAGGTCAAAATCCAAAGAGTTCAAATGAATGTGAAGAGACCGTCAACGTCACTGGTGACCAGAGAAATTCAAAGTTTAAGGTAAATACAAGACATCACTCATCCCAATCTGATACGGCCAACTCGGAGATGTAGATAAGGCCAGTGGTGGTAAGGTTGTGGGGGATGGAGATGCCGTGGGTCCACTGCTGGGGGAGCCACCTGCTGGGCTGGATGGAATTAAGAAAGCATGATCTCCTTAGCGGGTGATCCCATGGGAACTCTAATGTGAGACTGTAAAGGAATCACAACACCATTGTTATTGGCAGCAGGAGCTAGAATGATCACAGACAAGCTCAAGCCAACTAACAGTGATATCTCTCTCTCTCTCACACACACACACACACACACACACACACACACACACGTATAGTAACCCCACCAGAATGATGGTGTTTCTGGTCTGAGTGCTGGAGGGTGTGGTGTAGGTAGATGGAGAGGGGCCCCACATGTGGGGCAGAATACAGAATGATTGAACACTATGAGTTGAATGTAAGGATTAGCTGACTTTCTGCACCCACCGTTCAAAGCTAAAAAAAAAAAAATCTCTTTTGGGGGAATATTATCTGCAGGACTTGACCTCTGTCACCTGATCCTTCACCCAGTGCTGCTGAGTGAATAGAGAGTTCATTTTACCCTCTGATTTGGCGATTCAGTGGAGATTTTGACAATCAAGGCTTAATTAACTCCTATTTAATTGAAGTCATCTTTGCAGTCGTGCTGTTTGCACGCAGGACAATTCGGCTTGGCCCCTAGTGCTCCATTACAAGGCCCGGTTTCTGACTCAGCTGTTAACAGCCCTGAGTCAGGGTAGTCAGACAAAACTTCAGGCTTTATGGTGGGAATCAGGGTCTCCCACCACCAGAAAGACAGCCCCCTGGGGAGGAAAGAGGTTTACAGATTGCATGGAGAAGGGGACCGCACAGAGCAGGCAGGATTGGGGGCAGTGGCTAGGACTCATCTGGGAGGTAAAGGTGACGAGCCCGAGGAACAGCCAGCTGTCCCCCTCTCTTGGGAAGGCAACTGTCACTCAGTGGGAAGGGGTTCTTATTCCTTCTTGTCTTCCTAAGCTAAGCCACTTGGTAAACTTTGCCTTCACACCCATACTGATTTCAAAACAACAATCCCACTTGGGAATCAGCCCAGGGTAAGGAAGGAGGGATTTATAATTCAAGACAAACTCAAGGACATCAAGTGATCCGATATGAATATAACACAGAAGTCCTTAAAGAAGAGCTCGTCAAAAAAACTGGGGCCAAATGAGCCAAGATCTTGGACTTTTCCCCTGGCTGTGGAGAGCCAAGCTACTGAGTTTTCTTTGAGAGAACGTCAACATGAGCCAGTAGATATTTGGGGAGCATGACTGACCCCTCTGGTCTTGGCTTCACTCTGCTGTCCGAGACCACAAACAAGAACTCTGGTTAGGAGCCATGGCAGACTCTTTGCCCAAAATGGCTGCCACCGTGTTTCCACCCCACACACTCTTTGCTATCCGTCCTCTCAACCCTTGAGATCTATGGCCCCTCCCCTTGAATCTAGGTACTCTTCTGACTGTGTGCAGAAGTGACACAATGACTTCCAAGGTGAGGTCATAAAAGGTGATACAATTTCTGCCTCATTTGGGATGCTGGCAGCTAGTGCCCAGCGGCCATGCTGTGAGGAAGCCCAAGCAGACGGGGGGAGATGCCACGTCAATGGCGCTGGGGTCCCAGTCAACAGCCAGCATGAAAGGCTACACCTGTGAGTGAACAAGCCCTCAGAAGATTCTAGTCCTCCACTGGGTCACACCCAGTCTTGGAGTCTTCCAGCTGAAGATTCTGGAGCAGAGACGAGCTAATCCCTCCTGTCCTGCCCGAATTCTTGACCCACAAAGTCTGGGAACCTAACAAAATGGTTTTTGTTTAATGTCACTAAATTTGGAATCGATTGTTTTGTGGGAAGGGAAAACAGAAGAACAGCATGGGGGAGATATGAAGAAGACAGGAAGTCTCAGGGAAGAACAGGACCCTGAGACACTGCAAGGGTAGATCTGACTAATTGGAAATGGCCTTGAAGATGAATGAATGACTGGCAAGATGGCGGCTGTAGATTGAAATGAGAAACCCAAAATGGAAAGCAGAAAAGGCAGTCCTTTGGGCTTTATACAATGGTGGCTAATACTTGCATGGGTCATTTGGAGAAATGATATCTTTTGGAGAGTCTTCAGCTTGTGGGTATCTTTAGAGCCCCAGGAGGAACTAGCCCACCCATGAGAGGAACACTAAAGTCTGGAAGAAGGAAGATAATTCAGAACGGATCTTTGGGAGGGAGGACACGCTTACACCTTGGGAGCAGGGGGAAGAGAAGGTTGAAATCAAGACATAGGGGTCCCCACCATCTGTGGTGCAGAGATGGATGGGGTGGTGGGAGCCACAGGGAGAAGCTGGGCTCGGATTTGACAATAGGGAGCATCAGTCTGGCTTCTGGGTATTTACCATCATGTCAGATTTAAATCATGCAAATGGGTTTCTTGTGATTACCACTGGTCCACTCCATCTACACATGAGACTGGACTGTATTATTTTGCTCTCTTAACTGTGTGAATATTTTTGCACATGAAATTGGATTTTCCCAGTGCTGGGAAGTTGGCTATTCTGTCTGGTCAGGGATCATAGGTCCAGAGGTGACACACGGGATTTGAACCTGGATCTCATGACACCAAAGTCCTCCTATTTCTCCTTCTTGCTGGCATCAATCCTCATTGTCCCTAAACAGAAAGTGGGATGTAAATGGGGTTTTGGGGTGAAATACAGGGAAAGGGAAGCTCCGACTTCCTTGGTGGACTTTGGTTCTGGACCGGGGGTGGGGGGGAGCGGGGGAGTGTCTTGCAGCCCAGCCCACCAGCTTGTGGTGTCATTATTGCACTCCCTGGCTGCAGAGACGGGAGCACGAATCTGAGTGGTTCACCTCATGGAGGTGCCTAGAAAGAGATGCAGATGGTCTGTCCTACACTCTAACATCACAGAACCCCGGGGGGCACCTCCTGCAGGTGCAGCAGGTGGCAAGCTCAGAAGGCCACTGCGAATTTCTGATGGCTTCTGCCCACACAGGATGAGGACTGGAATCTTGCATGGTGCACTGGCTTCTTCCCACAATGTTTCTGAGGTTCATCCATGTGCTAGCATGTGTCATCACTGTGTTCTTTTTTTTTATGGCCAAACATCACCCTGCCGTGTGGATTACAATATGCTTTGTTAACACTTTCATGACTTGATGGACATTTTGGCAGTTCCCACATTTTGACTAGTATATGAATAATTCTGCTGTGAACATTCGCATACAGGTTTTTGTACAAACACTTGTTCATTTTCTTGGGTATAGACCTAGGAGAGAGATTTCTGGCGCAGAGCACAAGGTCATGGTTAATTGTTCCAGGAACTGCTAGACTGTCTTCCAGAGCTGTGGCACCATTAACATTCCTTCTAGCAGCTTCTGAACATCTTGATTTCCTTGGTTGCCAACACTTGTTATTGTCTGTCTTTTTTTTATTGGAACCATCCTACTGGGTGAGAAGTAGCAAGTCTTTGTGATTTTCATTTACATTTGTTTAACTAGTCTAGTGACTGACAGATGTCTTGCTAGGTCCTTATTGGCTATTAGTATATCTTCCTTGAAGAAATGTCTATTCAGAATTCTTGCTCCCTTTTAAATTGGGGTAATTGTATTTTTGCTGTTGAATGGCGAAGGTTTAAAAAATTGGTGCTGGATACAATCTATCAGACAATCTGATTTGCAATTGTTTTCTCCCACACTGGGGGCTGTCTACATTTCCTGGACGGTGCCTTCTGAAATGCAGGTAATTTTAACTTTCATGAAATTTGATTTGCGTATTGATGCTTTTGTCACTGTGCTTTTTCTGTCACATCTAAGAAGGCTGTGCCTAACCTGAGTTTATAAAGACTGACTTCTCTGTTCTTCTGAGACTTCTACAGTTTTCAGTCTTCAAATTAAGTCTTTCATCCATTTTGAGTTCATTTTTATGTATGGCTGGGAGGGAGCCATCCTGCTTCGTTCTTTGGCTTGTGGCCACCTGGCTAGCCCAGTGCCACCGTCTGCACAAACACTTAATCTTCACCTCCACCTTACGGTAGACGTGGATTATTATTTCTATTGTGCAGGTGGGTAAACTGAGGTGCAGAGTGGTTAAATAACTTGGACAAAGTCAGCTTGTGGGGGGGCAGAGCCTGGAGCTTCACAACAAGCCTCTTTAAAGGTAGGGACTTGTAGGTAGGTGTGAGACTCTACCAACATTGCGAATGCCTTACCCTACCAACAGAATCAATGGCTGTCACTGCCTCCCATGAGGTCAGGGCGCAGGACGGCCGGGCTCCCTGGTGGGGCACCCTAGGGACACAGGTGGGCAGAGAGATCCAAGGAAGGCAGCGCTGTCTGACTCTGGGGCCCTCCAATGTGGAGGAGCATGTCCTTCGGGAAGGTCCCCAGTCAGATCTTCCTGTGGGTGGCTCTGTGGCCTGAGGGATGAGGGTGTGTAATGGCCCTAGTAGGGTTCAAGTTTGCTGAGAAGGCCCCTAGCCCCACCGGCACCCCACATGTGGGATCCTTAGGAAGGAGACTGGCCACAGTGACCAGGTACCCAGGCATCTGAGGGAACAAAGGAGGAGGAAAGCCTCCACATAGGGCATTGGAGGGAGTCCCGTAAATGCAGCCTGTGGGTCCCCAGACATATGCCCGACTGGCGTGAGTGGGGCTGGGGGCGGGGCTCAGGCAGAGGGAGCCCCTCCCTGGCTCTGCCATCCCCATCAGGTTGTTTCAGAACTGAGGGCAGACAAAAGATCGAGTCGTCCAGGTCAGTCTCTGTGGGTCTGCAGTGGCCCTGTGCACCCCCCTCCCTTTGTCCTCGGTGGGCGGGGCTAATCGGAGGCTCCTCCCCCAGTGACCTGGCTCCAGGCGTGGCTTTGCGCCCCACTGCAGCCCCAGGCCAGAGTGTTTCCGCTTCAGGGCAGTTGACCTTTTATTTTCCGTGCTCCCTCGGAGACCAGCCAGGTTCTTTCCAGCTGGAATCTTCCGTGGACAAGACGATGGCTGGGGAGGGAGCTCGGGGAGGGGGCTTGCTGTGGCTCTCCTAGAGAGGGTCTCTGGGCACCCACTCCACTGTCACTAGCTTCGTGGCCTTTTGCATGCCTCAGTTTACTTTTCTCATCTACCAATTGGGGCAAATAATAGTATAGACCAGATAGGGCCGCTGCGTGGATGAGGTCAGGAATCCACGCGAAGCTCTCGACACAGGGCTCGCCACGGGGCTCGTGTTCCGCGCCCGTTAGCGATTACCACTGCTGTTAGGATTGATACTAACAGACTTCGGGCTCCAGGCATGAAGGGCCCCAGAGTCAGACAGCGCTGCCTTCCTTGGATCTCTCTGCCCACCTGTGTCCCTAGGGTGCCAGGCAATCCATCTTCCCAAAGTCAAGTGATTTTGTGGTTCAAACGAATGCACTGGCTTCTTTCATAGATTAAGTTCCTGCATCTGTTTGGCTTCATCGAGGCGGCACCAGACGCCTGCTTCCCGGGAGATTTCACAGGCCGGAGGCCAGGATGTGGGAGTTTGGTACATGGAATAGCTCTAGCGGTCCCGTCCGTGTCCGCAGCTCTGACAAGACGGAAGAAATTCATATGAAACATTTTTTGAAAGCGTATATGAAAATGCACGTCGGTCCTCAAGACAGTGCAGAAAGCTGCCTCTGGGCTCCCTGGGATCGCCTAGATGTGCCTGTCCTGCCTCACCCACCCGCCAAGGCCCCCCACCGTGTTCCAGTGAGAATGGAACACTGAGACATTTTCACTATTTGGGGGAGGTTTCACTTAACACACAGTATTTGCTTTTCTTTTTCTTGCTTTGTTATCAGAGAAAAGAACATGCACCATTTTTTAAAATTTAAAATCAATTTAATTCACATATAGTGTATTATTCATTTCAGAGGTAGAGGTCAGTGATTCATCAGTTGCATTTTTTTTCTTTTTTCTTTAAAAATTTTTTTATTTTTTCAGTGTTCCAAGATTCATTGTTTATGCACCATATCCAGTGCTCCATGCAATATGTACCCTCCTTAATACGCACCACCAGGCTCACCCACCCATCCCTCCACCCCCTTAAGTTGGATTGAATATCCAATACTCATTACATCATGTGCCCTCCCTAATGCCCATCACCCAGTTACCCCATCCCCCCATGCCCCTCCCCTCCAGCAACCTTCAGTTTGTTGCCTAGAGTTAAGAGTCTCTTATGGTTTGTCTCCCTCTCTGATTTCATCTTATTTTTCTTTCCCTTCCCTTATGTACATCTGTTTTGCTTCTTACATTGCACATAAGAGTGAAATCACATGGTATTTGTCTTTCTCTGACTTATTTCGCTTAGCATAATACCCTCTAGTTCTACCCATTTTGTTGCAAGTGGTAAGATTTCATTCTTTTTGATGGTTGTGAGACATATTCCATTGTGTATATATATTGTATCACATCTTCTTTATCTATTCACCTCTCGATGAACATAAGCACCATATTGCTTTTGAAATGTACTGAGTTCATCACGGAGAAACCCTCAGGTCAGTTGAGCCACCCCCCACCCCTCTGGGTCTACCGAATCACAACAGCTGCCCCTCTCTTCCACGTTCACCCTCCCCTCCATCCCTCCAGAAGGTCGAGGAGACGTTTAGAAGGAGGACAGGTGAGAGGCCGGCAGGCATTTTCTCTCCTTCTGCATAGTGAGGATAGTCATACTTCCCTTAGAGTTCCTGGGAATATGACCCACGGCTGCACCGTGTCTGGCCCCTAGATGCCAGGTAGCAGAACATTGTGGTGAGTTTTAAGAAAGCAACAGTAATTGAAAAACAACTCTGAGAAAAACCTGTGGTCCCTCAAAAACTGAAACAGAATTACCACCCAATCTAGCAATTTCTCTTATAGGCGTAGACCCCAGACTTGAAGACAGATGTCCAAACAGGCCTTATATGCAAAAGCTCACATTATTCACAGGACCCAAGGGTAGGAACAGCCCGGATGTACGGGCACTGATGAGTGCACAAACAGAATTCAGAATATCCACACGACGGAATACTGTTTGGCCATTGAAAAGAACGGAGACCGGATCCGTTCCACGGTACGGATGAACTGGAACACGCTGGGCTGCCCGAGAAAAACCAGACCCAGATATGACCTACTGTACGTGAAATGTCCAGAATGAGTCAGTCCACAGGGACGGAAAGCAGATGAGATGTTGTCAGGACCGGTAGGGGGTTGCGGATAATAGGGAGTGACTGCTTAATGGGTATGGGGTTTTCCTTCGGGGTGATGGGGATGTCCTGGAAGAAGGGAGCGGTGTGGCGCTATGAATGTGCCAGATGCCACTAATGGCAAATTCTATGTTATGTGTATTTTACCAGAATTAAGGAAAAAAAAAAAGAGACCAATAGTGGCGCTGATGGTGCCCTCCTTCCCAGGTCCTCTGTGCTTTGCTCTTTTGGGCTCTTCTTAGGGCTGGGGGAAGGCGAGGGGTGTGCCTTGAAGACACTCAGCAGGAGAGGCTCAGAATGGATCCCCCTTTGAAGCACCAGTCCCACCAGGAGCTGTCCCCGCCCCTCCCTACTGATGCCCCCGGCGTCCTCTCAGCGTCTCAGGGAGTGACAGAGCCCACCCCCCCCCATACACACATACAGGTCTCATGCATGGGAACACCTTCTTTGCATTTAGGGGGCCCACCTCTGAAGCACCCCGAATTCTGATGAGGGGAGGCAGAAAGCTGGACTGTATACGGAGCTGCGGAGGCTGGTGGTTGGGAGGCTGGAGAGGCAGAAGCAGCCCCCGATGGGAGCAGCACATGGCCTCTGGAGGGCACGCCCCTTTCTGGATGCTTCTCAGAGGGGCGGTTTCACCCACTAGGAGGATACCAGGAGTCCCTAACGCCTCAGATTTGGGGGACAAACATCGGCCCCTCTGACCACTCTCACCTCCCTGCCCCCTCCACACACACATCTCAGGGGGATGTGGAGCCTCTTGGGGCAAAAGGCTGAAGGGGGAGGAGCTTGGGAGAAGACTTGGGCTGCACCAGGGCCATGTTATCTTTGAGGCTGCTGTCCACAGGTGGCTGTCCCTCTTCTGTTGAATCACACCAGGCTCCCAGAGGGCCACCGACTTGTAAAGGGACTCGTAGAGCCAGTCACACCATTGACCTCACAACTGACTTCAGTAACACTGGCTAGAGTGGAGGTACCATCTTGGGGGAGAGAGAGTGCTGGTGCGCTGGCCGCCCATCTGTGTCCCAGGTGGTTGGCTGGGGTCCAGGACCCCCTGCTGCTCTCTCTCCCCTTTCCCCCTCCACGGAGTAGAGGCTCTGCACACATCACCTTTCCCTCTGTACACACCCCTGGCCCCCTCTCTCTGAGTTCAGTTTCTCTTTGGACTTGTGATTTCCAAGCCTTTCTGGAAACCCTCCTGCTTCAATGGATACATGTTATTTTTAAATGTGGTCTCCCCTGGACTTTCTTTTGTTTATTAACTCCCTTTTGTTCCTTCCTCTGTGTTTAGAAGAGAATCCCAGCAACCTTCTCATCCCGTCCCTCCGTGGTTTGAGAACTCATCAAGCACCCATCAAGTACAGCACCCTGCCAGGCCCTGGGGCTCCACGGACCAAGGCAAATTAGCTGCTACCCTCAGGGCTTTGAGTCTAGTAAATAAAGTTCTTGGTGAAATAAATCAAATGATGTAAGGGCCTGGCATTGTCTTCACGAATGAATGAATGAATGAATGAATGAATGAAATCCTTTAACAATTCTCTGATGCTTGTACTCTTTGATAGAAGAGGAAACTGAGGCCCAAATCCTGGCACTAACTTTTCCCAGTCCATACAGGAAGTGGTGGGACCAGGATCTGCACTGGGTGACTGTGACTGCCATGGGGGATGTCTCCAACCCTGGCCAGAGGGCCCCGGGCCAAATGGAAGGTCAGGGTCTCAGGCTCACAGACCTGTCTCCTCAGACCTTCTCTGGGGACACCCACGACATTCCCTCAAGCTTGCCTCCACCGCTGCCCCAACTGATACTCACCAGTTCGCTCCCAGGGGTAAAGACGTGGGCGGGGCTTTCTGAGAAGAAGCCAAGGAACTACTTCACGATCAACATGGTGCAGCCACTCAGTTCTGTTTTCTCGTGATCTCGTGATCTTGGAAAGTGGGTATTGATTGGTAAACTTACTGAAGAGACTCTGAAACAATGTGACCCGAGCCCAGATGACCTTGAGCTTCTCTAGGGGACGCCTCGGTGCCTTTTCTGTCATTGGAGTCTCCTTGGAGTTTACACTTAGACCCTGGGATGACGATAACGACGCACACTGTTTCCCAACTCAGGCTCAAACATCTTTTACCTGACTAAGAGTTACTATTGTTATTAGTGTTATATTGTTATTTTGCCTCCAAAATGGGAGTTTTAAATGATACCTTAACTCATTCTTTTTGGTGAAAGAGTTCCCCGGGTTCTTTAATGATTAGACAAACTTGAGAGATCCTGGACATATTGTTTCTGGTTATATTATATCATTATATTAGCCCCAGACTCCTCTCAGTGGTATGTAAAATCTGGTGTCCTAGGGCCCCCTGAAGGGCAGTGGTGGGATCCCATGGTGCTCTCATTCTGTGATGCCATCAGCAGCAGAAACTGCCCGTGGGGAACTTTCTGGGGAGGTGCTTCTCAAACTTCCATCTGCCTGTGTGTCTCCTGACGATGTTGAAAATCCAGATTCTGATTCTGTGGCTCCAGGGTGGGGCCTGGGACACTGTATTTCTAACAAAGTTGCCGGTGATGCTGAGCTTGCTGGGTCTCTGGCTACCTTGAGCCAAATGTAGAAAGATGGCTTGCGCTAGAATTAAAAAGAATTGTTCCGAATGGTAAAAATTGCACCGTGTGTGTGCTGACGTTGGCCACAATGTCAATGCCGTTATGTGATCATGACCCTGAATTGTATTCAAGAGAGGCATTCAGAGACAGGAGTCCGGTAAAGGCAGAAGGCCCAAGGGCAAACAAAGAAGGTGTATCAGCTGATGTCCGTCTGCCCAGGTGGGTGGACAGCTGAAGACACCTAACCCCATTTAGGAATTGGACGTCCAGGTGGACATAGCAGGACTGTCCAGGGTGGACGCTTCATTAGGAAGGTGGCATGTTCCCAAGATCACACTCGGACTGCCCCTCCCCGTCAACGATGTCCCCGTCGTGGCTTTCTGCAATCTGTGACTCCCACTGCCACCCCAACCCCAAACTGAGACTGTCCTTTGATGTTCTGTCTGCAACATCAAATTATAGAATCATTGATCCTGTACTCCCTGTCCTCTCTCTCAAACTATCCATCACTTAGGCACTTGTCAGATAGGAGATGGGGCTGGCTGGATGCTGGACCGGCTGAAGTTATTGGAAAATGATGCTCCATGATTAAAAAAAAAAAAAAAAAGTTCTTTGTGTTTTTTAGTTGCATCTAATCCAAATGTTGCCAAGATGGATGCTTTTTCTTTAACATCTAAGTAAGCACTGATTAATTCATTAATTTCGTAAGTATTTACTGAGCACCTACTATGCACTAGGTACTTTACTAAGTGCTGAAAACACTGCAGGGAGCAAAGCAGACAGGTCCCTGAGGTCTGCCATCTAACATAAGAAGCAGACAATAGAGGAACACTCGTACATATAAAGAGGTGATTATAATTATGCTAAGAGCTATGGAGGAAAGGATGGGGTGCGGCTCACAGAGTCAGGGAGGGAGGCCCAGGATACACGGACATTGAGCTAGGGCTGCAGGGTGGGGTGGGGGTCGCCAGAGGAGTCTGAGCTCTGTCTTTTTTGTGTCAGTCCCTGTTAGGGACTGGATTATGTCTTCCCCCTCAATTCGCAGGCTGAAGCTCTAACCCTCAGTGGACCCACATTTGCAGATATAGACTTCAAATAGGTAATAAGATTAAATGAGGTCATAAGAGGGGGCTGATCTAATGGGACTGGGGTCCTTATAAGAAGAGGAGGAGACATGGGGGGTGAGAGGTACACGTGCAGAGAAGGGGCGGACGTCTGCAAGGCAAGGAGAGAAGCCTCTGGAGAAACCAACCCTGCCCGCGCCTTGATCTGGGACTCCCAGCCTCCAGTACTTCAAGAAAATTCATTTCTGTTGTTTAAGCCCTCTGTACCCCCCCTCCCCCGACCACCCAATCTGTGGTACCCCGTTAGGGCAGTCCGCAGACCAAAGGAGCCACCCACAGCCTGGGGTAGATGCAGGGCACAGCAAGCTTCTCAGTGTGACATGTGTTGTCAGAAGTGACTTCTTTGCTGGCAAGCTGCATTGTAAACCCCAAATTTGTGCACCTGCTGAGTTCACAGGCACCGTGCACAAGCGGGGAAACATTTTAGAAACGGGTTTGGTTTGGGTTTGTTTACTCTTAAAATGATGTAATGGTGTGTTGGAAAGGGTTCTAGAAATCCCAGGAACCCCAGGATCCTCTGGCCAGGGGACCCTGAATGAGTCACTGAAACTCCAGGCGTTCCTTTGTTCTCTCCTAATGTGAATGTGAAGCCAACATAATGTTACAGTTCAATATGACCTGATTAATTTCTGTCTCACAACAAGGTTTCTTTTTCTCGTTTTGAAAATTGCATCGGGGACATCTGGTGGCCAGCCTCTCCTGGGAAAGAGCCCCTGCTTGTCCTCAGGGAAGAGCTTTCATGCTCAGGGGTTTGGATGCGTCCCCCCTGAATCCCTTAGAGCAGGGGCTTCTGTTGGTGCTCAGCTTCATGAACACCAACAATGTGTTGTGATATTGAGTCTAAAAAGAAATACATTATTTTGGTCTTTGTCCCTGGCTCCTGGCCAGGGCTCCTAAAACCCATGTAATTTCCTAACTGATAAGGACAAGGGGAGCTTCTTCCATTATAATCTTTCGTTTCTGTCTGCTCCCGAAACAGAAACAGCTCTGGAGTGATTAAAGCATCTTTTGTTATGCATAGCAAGCCCCTTGTAACCACACATCTTTTATCTTAATGAGCTGGTTTTGGGGGAAGCACCTGAAGATGGGGGGCCGATTGCCAGGGGAACCAAACTTGTAATTAGAGAGTTGGAACTTTTAGCACCCCCTCCCCCCACCTCTAGGGCAGGGAGAGTTGTTGGAGATTGACTTGATTGCCAAGGGCAATGACTTAATCAGTCTTGCTTACTGAGTAAAGCCTCCATCAGAACCATACCCCGAAGGGTTTCAGAGAGCTGCAGGCTTGGTTAACAGCACTGCTCTGTGAGACCGGAGGGTAGCACCTCCCAGCCGCCACGGGACCCTCTGGACCTCACTCTCTGCCTTTCTTCATCTGGTTATTCATTTGTACCTTTAAACTACCCTGGCGTAAGGGGGCGCCTGGGTGGCTCCGCCAGTTCAGTGTCTGGCTCAGGTTACCACCTCAGGGTGCTGGGATCAAGTCCCAGGTCAGGCTTCCTGCTCCATGGGGAGTCTGCTTTTCCCTCCGCTGCTCATACTCTGTCTTGCAAATAAATACATAAATTCTTTTTAAAAAATGTCTTTTAATTGGTGATAACGAAGAAACTGTTTCGTTGGGTACCTGAGGAGGCGGTAGTGGGAAGCCTCAGTTTATTGCCAGTTAGTCTGAAGTGCAGGTGACTGGGAGTAGTGACCGGGGTCTCACAGTGGTGGGGGCGTGGGAGGTGTGCTGGGGCGGGGGGTGGAGTCCTGTGGGATGGAGCCCTTAACCTTGGGGTTCTGTGCTGGCCCTGGGCAGTTAGTGTTAGAACTGAGTTAAATGGTAAGACATCCAGTTGTGGTCCACCAAGAACTGGAGAATTGCTTGGTGTAGAAAAGCCCACACATCTGGAGTTAGAAGCCTTGTGAGTGGAAGACACCCATTTTCCTTCTGGTGGGTTCCGAGCTGACGCTACCCTTGCTCTGTGGCCATAGCTCCACTAGAGATCGCTAGAGCTTCCTAAGCATCGGTGTAGATGCCACCTTTCCAAACGGGGCTGCTAAGTAGCTGCAGGAACTTAGAGAAGTCACTTCAACAGCTTGGAAGCTAAGATTTGTTGAATGTATAGGCTCAGAGGCATGGCTGGAAAAAAAAGGGCGGGGAGATCTTTGGCACCTGGGAGCAATGGTGCCCATGCGTTAGCAGAGCTGGTTGGAAGCACCTGGAAAGCTCGTTAAAACACAGGTCTCTGGCCACACCCCCAGGGTTTCTGACTTGGGAAATCTGGGTGGGATCTGAAATCTGGCATTTCTATCAGGTTCCCTGGGAATACTGAGGCGGTGAGCCCCGGGACCACACTTTGAGAACCATCATGCTGGCCTTGGTCCCCACACCTCCTTAGTATCCATGGAGATGGCCCCAGATCCAGGATGGGGGCGGAATGATAAAGAACCCTTCCTGCCCAGAGCGATGTGACGGGGGAGCCCCCATGCCCGTAAGAGCGGGGGCTCTCGGGGCGCCTGGGTGGCTCAGTTGGTTAAGCGACTGCCTTCGGCTCAGGTCATGATCCCGGAGATCCGGGATCGAGCCCCACATCGGGCTCCCTGCTCGGCGGGAAGCCTGCTTCTCCCTCTCTCACTCCCCCTGCTTGTGTTCCCTCTCTGGCTGTGTTTCTCTCTGTCAAATAAATAAATAAAATCTTTAAAAAAAAAAAAAAGAGTGGGGGCTCTCCATTATCCCGGGCATGGAGGGAACAGGACATCCGTGCCCTGCCTTTTTTGGGGGGCATGGGAGTTTCATTTCAGGACTATACTCTGAGATTGGGGCCACCTGACTCTCCCACACTAGTCTCCACCATCGTGTCTGGTCTGAAAGTTGTTTGCTGCTAGGGCAGAGACAAGGTAGCTGGAGAGAGAGAAGCTGGTGCTGGGTACAAGGTGCCGGTGGGCAGCTCCCTGTGTGCCCACCACTCAGCAGGGTGAGAGTTTATGGTGGGTAGAAGGGACTTTGCAGAAGGTTTTGTTGCTAATCATTCTCTGAAACACAGCACCACCAAGGAAAGTGTGGGTGAGGACGGAGGAACGCTGAGTGAAGAACTCCTGGGGGGCAGGCAGAGAGAGAGAGGGAGAGAGCGGAGAGGAGGGGAAGGAGAAATGGGGGGAGAATAAAGCAGGGGAGGGAGGGAGGTTCAGAAAGAGAGAGAGAGAGAGCAAAGAGAAAGTGAGAGAGCAGAGGAGGGAGAAAGAGAGAGGGAGAGAGAAGACACACAGTTGCTAGAGACAGTGTTGGGTAGGAGGAGGGATGGGGAGAACAGCTCTTCAAGGCTTTTGAATAGAATACAAAATTACAGTCACAAAATGAACAAGACCAAATCTTTAAAACCAAATGAAGCTCTTACCATAACCCAAATACTGTATAGAATCACACTGCCGTTACTGGAATCTAGCAGATAAGGAGACTCTCCAGGAGCACAGTTTTTGGTAAAATGAAACCTTTTCATGTTCATCCCCCCAAAAGTTGAGACTTCTTAATCAACTACTCACAATCATATTGGTCATATTACCTGGGGTCTTGTTTTTCTTGAATGATCCAAGGAAGATCCTTGGCTGGCTCCCACTCAAGCACATCCGTGGTCCAGGTTGGAAGCCTGTCCACAGGCTGCTCCATTGAAATCTCGTAATATTCTTCCTATGGACTCTAAGTTGGTGCCTTTGGTTGTCCTACACTGTCCAGACCATGGGATTGCTTCCTTCTAGAATGCTATCTGCTTTCCACCCCCCATCCCTCAGCATTAAAATAAATTATGCAGTAAATATAGTATTAAATGCAAGAACTTGTGTTTTCCTAAGTTAATGAAATTTACAGTATCCATGGGAACGATTATCATCAAACACTTAATGGCTTTATAAAAAGAAAATGTAACCAAATGCCTGTATAGAAGAAGGCACAGTATTAAATTGGCTAATAAGAGGGCTCTAGCGTTGAGCATATCCCGCAAAACTTTCATTAAGTAGCATTGGCCTTACCTAGGTGTCTTTACTAAAGTAAGAGGTTAACAAGGGAAACTGGGGGCAAGGGTATTTGGGAACTCTCTTGGCAATTTTGTGTTAAATCTAAACTGCTCTGAAATAAAGTTTGTACTTTTTTCTTAAGAAAATTATAGCCCTGAGGGTTGGCCAATCTTGCAGAAATGATTCAGTATGGCCAACAGACTGGTTCTGTGTAGGAAGGCAGAACTGACGGAAGATTAACAATAAGGATGAAAAAATAGGTATTCGTTAATCAGAAATCTGCCCCTGTCCCCTGCCCAGCCTTCCAGTAGATGCAGCTGTCATGGTTCTCAGGCAGAAAAGCGTTAACTTAGCAGCCCAGGTTGTCTAAAACCTACAGCATTCTCCGTCTCAGGACTTGCCCTTGACCTGAGAGGTAAGTATAAGCCGCTGGCACATTCTGCCTGCTAAGGGTGTCTCTGCGTGCCTGGGGACCGGGGCCACACTTGATCAGCTTGACTTCCTGGGGGAGGGAGGCTGGAGACTGAACAGCCAAGGTCAGCCATGGGGTGCTTTACCCCTACGTGATCCCCAATAAAAACGCTGGACACCGAGTCCCGAGTGAGCGTCCACGGCTGGTAGGCATTCGTCCTGCTGTTACACATTCTGCTGGGAGCATTAAATGCAGTCTGTATGACTTCACTGGAAGGAAACAATGAGAAGCTTGTGCCTGGACTCTGCCCTGTTCCCATTTTCCTTTGTTGATTTTAATCTGCATCCTTTCGTTGCAATAAACCGAGATCAAGAGTGTAACAGGTCTTCTGAGTTTTGTGAGTCCTTCTAGACAATTATCAGATGGGCCGGTGCTCTTGGGGACCCTAATACCGCAGGGGACACAGACTGAGGTCTCCAGGATTCTGCAGTTTGATGGCTCTAATAAGGGAAGAGGCCATATCCAGCTAGGGGCACCTGCAACCTGGTGATTGTTTGAGAATATAAATTGCCTGATCAATTAGCCAATTATCCATTTCCCTCCATTAGTCCCCAATCAATACCCCAGAACTTAGAAAAGCACATATTCAATTTCCTCTTCCCTCCAGCTCCTGAAAGCCATCATAATTTGGAGGTGATTGTGTCCAGTTTTAAAAGACACACACAAAAGAATTCAATCATTTTTCTGCCTGATAAATCTCTACTCTCCCCGAGGACATGGACACTGCTGTTCTCATTCTAGCACCCGCAGCGCGAAGCTCTCCCTTATACACTGAGATGGGGCTGGGCTCGGGGTTGCTCCAGGCTTCTGCAGTCCTGGCTCCAGCCTGGAGAGGTGGGGGCGCGAGGGGAAACGGAGAGGGGATGGAAACTCTGGACAGACAATTGCTGCAGAGATGGAGAGAAAAGAGCTGGGACCAGTGCTGCAGCTCTGTGGGTAATGGGCAGTCAGCTGTAGGTGCTTAGGGCAGCAGCTCCCACGTATCTATGACAAGCTGCAGCTGAGGAAACTCCCACGTGGCTGGGAAGTCTGGGGTCCTGCAAGGAAGTGGGGTGCCGGGAAAGTGAGCCACACACCCTGTCTTCTGGGTTTGGCTGGAGGACCTGGCAAGTGTATCCTGGGGTAGCCCAGGCTCTCAGCCTCCAGGGTTGGGAGGAGCCCCCGGTTCTAGAAAGCCAACTGGAGTCTCTAGTCCAAAGGACTTGAACCCAAAGGTCTGGACGTGTCTTGGAGATTAAACATGGTGCCAGGAGTCATGGCGGCCACCGGTCCATGGGGAGGCTGCTTCTATGGCCCTGTCCCTAGAAACCTGGGTGTCACAAGTCGGTTTTTCTGTTTGATCTGATCCATTGGTCGGAGGCGAGGAGCACATCTGGGGGCTTGAGGGAGCTGAAGGGAAGAGCTCTTGGGCCCAGGGAGCGAGGAAGACCTCTGGGGCAGGGCCCTCCAGTGTCCTGGCTGCCGAGATAATACCGTGGTGACTTCTGGCTTCTCAAGCCCCTGGAGGCTGGAGCTCCTTGGGGACTTCAAATTCCAGGTTCTGCCTTGGAATTGAACAGGAATATTTCCAGCTGGGTTTAAACACATTAATTCCCAAATTGAGTTTGGCTCTCCTGCTATTTAAAAACCCTATTTGGTAAGCAATTCACAGAGCAATAGCTCTGGAAGAGAAAGATTACTTTCCCATTAGCCTGGCTTAGTAGAATGCATTGTTATTCAAACGACCGTCAAAGGAATTTAAGCAGGATGTGGGTTTCACAATCCAGGTGAGAACCAGTCTTCTGGAAATCTGGGCTCTTCCACCTCTAGGGAAATGAGGAGTGGGGGCCACTGGCTCCCTGTCAGCTGTGCTCCCCAGACCCTTCCTACCCTCTTTTGGGTAGCAGAGCAAGCAGGGAATTGACCATCCAAAAAAAGCAAGGGAGGCAGTCTGCTCTTGCCTTGGAGCCTTCTGTCCCCCTTTGCCCTTGGACTAGAGGGAGCTGGAGGCCACCTCAGGGTCCTAGCTGTGCTCAAGCCACAGGCTTTTGATCCCCTTCTGGGGCATCCTTCCCCTAGCCGTGGGGCCTTCTAGGACCCCTTGAAGAGTTTTCTGGATGACTCAGCTCTGAAAGTGCCCCACTGTTGCAACCCTGGAAGAAGTACCCCCATCGGCACCTTGCCTGGCACTTGGACCAGACCTGAGCTTCAGTGTAGAACTGGAAGGGTTTCCATGTGGTTTTGGTGGAAGGATTGTAGAGGGTGGCAAGAAAAGGATAGTTAGGCAACCTTGTGATAAGTTTTAATATTTGATCTTTGGAGAAATTAAAAAAAATTTTTTTTACATTGACATAGAGCAAAAAGAACTGTGACATGTTTTGTAATTTACGTAGAAGGTATATAGGAGCTCTCTTATACACGATGAGTTGTTTTTCTCTTGCTGCTTTCAATATTCTCTCTTAGTCTTAGACTGTTGACTAATTATGTGTCTTGCTGTGAGCTTCTTTGCTTAATCCTCACTGGGGTCTTTTGAACTTCTTCAATTTGGATGCCCATTTCCTTCCTCAGATTTGAGAAATTTTTAGGTCTTTTTTCTTTAAATAAGCTTTCTTTTCCTTTCTCTTTTCTCCTTCTGCAACTCCCATATGTGTTTATTGGTCTACTTGATGGTGTCCCATTAGTTCCTTTGGTTTTCTTCATTCTTTTTATTTTTTTTAATCTTTTTGCTCCTTTGACTCAATAATTTCAAATGACTTGTCTCTGAGTTTGCTGATTGTCCTCCTGCTTGATCAAGTCCTATGCTGAATGCCTCTAGTGTGCTTTTCAAACCAGTTACTGTGTTCTTCAGTTCCAGAGTTTGTTTGTTTAAGTTTCTGTATCTTTATTGATATTCTCATTTTGTTCATGCATTATTTTCCTGATTTCATTTTGTTGTCTATTTGTGTTCTTTTGTACAGTACTAAGTTCTTTAATATAATTATTTCAAATTATTATCATGTAATTCATAGTTTCCTCCCTTTCTTTGGGTTGCTTTCTCAAGATTTCTTTTTGATCCTTTGATTAGGCCAAGTTTCCTTGTTTTTTCATGTGCCTTGTAATTTTTCTTTTGTTATCTTTTTTTCCCTCTGTTTCTATCTTTCTTTTTCTTCTCCTTTGCTGTATTTTATGCATTTGGGAAACAGCCCCGTCTCCCAGTCTGTACAAATTGTCTTTGCACAGGAATGCACTCACCCTTCAGCTTGGCTAGAGATGCTAGGGACCTGCAAAAACCATTTTGGAAGGCTACAAGTTCTTGGAGTCATGCATTTCCCACTTAGAGTTTTGCTGGTTTTTTTTTTTTTTTTTCAGGAGCTCTCCCAATCCCGCCGGGATCTGTCTGTGGTACTGCAGGTTTCCCAGTGGTGTTGCAGCAAGACTTCTGTTTTCTATTGTTATCAGTGGCCCCCAGGCATCCAAAGTTGCTGGGTCCCCTCAGTGCTCCAGGTCAGGTTAGACAGACACTAGTCCCACAGCGGTCCTTTAAAAAATCAGAAAACCAGACTTATGCTTCCATAGGTCCCTTCTCTTCCAACAGAGAATTCATGGGTGGAGTGCCTTCTGATGGCACTGAGCCATGCAGGCCTCTTCTTGTGGTATGTTGGCCTTGTGCTACAGTAACCCTCCCCTGCTCTCCCTTCTCAGTGGCTTTCAGGTATTCAAAAATTCTTTCATCAGAGCTCTGAGTGAGGCAGAATTTGTTTCTGTGGCTGGGTTGGGAACTGCGCGTAGTTACTGGGTAACCTTTTTTTTTTAAGATTTTATTTATTTGACAAAGAGAAACACAGCCAGAGAGGGAACACAAGCAGGGGGGAGTGAGAGAGGGAGAAGCAGGCTTCCCGCTGAGCAGGGAGCCCGATGTGGGGCTCGATCCTGGGTCTCCGGGATCATGACCTGAGCCGAAGGCAGTCGCTTAACCAACTGAACCACCCAGGCGCCCCAGTTACTGGGTAACCTTTAATCCTCACGCAGTTCTAGCCAGGAGAATCTCTTCCAGGTGGGAGCGTTGCCTCCATGGAATCCTGCTGCAAGTCCTAGGAACAGAACTGACTGCTGAGCATGGTGTGTGAGGTGACGGGCTAGAGATCTTGGCTACTCGAAGTGTGGTCCATCACCTAGAAGCAGAACCTCACGCCCCTCCTAGACTTATAGCACCAGCATCTACATTTGAACAAGATTGCTGGGGATCCCTCACATCGCAGACTGGGAAGCCGTGAAAGAACCGACAGATGGCCCAGTTACGTTCGGGAGTCCCGGAAGTGGCCAAGTGGTGCTTGGGAAACAAAGTGTCACTGTGGCTTGGGCGGGTGACCTACCCACCATAAATGTTCCACAGTGCTGTTTGTATATTTCTTCCACTCCAGTCTTCAATTATTGGTAAAGCCTCCCCAGTGCTGCCAGGTTCTCTTTCGAGAAAGGTCCAATATTTGCCCCTTTAGATTAACCCAACTGCAGCTTTCCATCAAAGCATCTGTCCAAAGACAACACCGCCACTGCTTTCCTTCCTCTGGTTTAAAAATTGACAATAAAGGGGGTGCCTGGGTGGCTCAGTTGGTTGGGCGACTGCCTTCGGCTCAGGTCATGATCCCAGAGACCCAGGATCGAGCCCCACATCGGGCTCCCTGCTCAGCGGGAAGCCTGCTTCTCCCTCTCTCGCTGCCCTGCTTGTGTTCCCTCTCTGGCTGTGTTTCTCTCTGTCAAATAAATAAAATATTTTTTTTAAAAAAATTGACAATAAAGAAATCCCTTTCTCCTAGGCAGCCAAACAGGAGAATTTATCATTCCTTACCTGAGAAAAGCCTAATACTTGAACTTGGAATTCTGAGCTTGTCTCAGTAATACGATTAATTTTAATCAGGAGTCTGTTTGTCATTCAGTCCAATTATTCTCAATTAAGCGGTTGTGTATTTCACTTCATTATCAATTGATTGTGATTACTTATTATCAGGTAAACTCAATATGTTTGTGATGATTTCATTAATCAGACAATGCCTGCTGTTCAAAAGCCATGATTTCAGTCAGGGGCCCATCATCCGGGCACCTTGAGATGCCACAAAAATCAATGCAAACCGAAGATATTTACCCAGCGTCTGCGTGGGACTAAGGACAGCACAGAAGACAAACGTGGTTCTCAAGGCCCGTATATGTATCTGAGATGGGCAGTGAGGTTGCAATAACGATGTAGAAGGGTGGTGCAGACAAAAAGTCCTGGGCAGGGGGAGCGGAGGAAGACTGGTCCAAAAGGCTTTGCGGAGGAAGCAGGACCTGAGTCTTTGGAAGGGGTGTGACCTCACAGACACTGACATGAGGATGATTGTTAGACAGCACATGTTCTTGGGCCCCACCCCAAATCTACTGAGTCAGGATTTCTGGGGCATGGGTCCAGGAACCTGTCAGTAAGATGATTAATTTACTAAGGTAATTCACATGCACAGAAAGCATGAGATCCACTGGCAGGGTGGCTACGAGAAAGGTTTCTGACCCCAAACCTTGATATTATGCTCCCCTGTTTCCACCAGCCGGCTTTATGACCTTGGAGAAAATCACCAGTGTCTCTAAGTCTCAGTTTTCTCATATTTAAAATGGGAATTAAATGCCTATTTCATAAGGTTATCGTAAGAACTGCATCAGATAGCTTAGGTCTGGGCATAGCAGTTGCTCACGAAAGGTAGCTTAGGGGATGCAGAAGAAGGATTCGTGCAATCAGAGGGACCTCGCAGATGGGAAATAATGTGGTTTAGGAAGATAAGGACAGTCTCAGAGGGCCAGGACCTGGCCAGGGTGGTAAGAGTAGGGAGATCAACCATCCCTATCTGCCCAGGACTAGAGGGTTCCTTGGGGTGTGGGACTTCCCTGGGCAAACTGGGACAGTTATTCACCTATCATGGGAGCAGAACTTACACTGAGCAGAAGTGTGAAGGTGGAGGATGTCCTGGGCAAGGCTCTGGAGGGCCGCTCTCCTAGCCCGTAAACCCATCCTTGCTCCGCATGAGGCTTCACTTCACATTTTATCTGCAACACAGGCTTGTTCTACTGCAGAGTGATGAAGAGGTGCTGTTGTTTACTTGGAGTTTCTGGTTATGTCTCAGTTTTGTGCCAGGTGGGGCTTAGCTCAAGCTGAAATCACATCATCTACTCAACCCAGAACACTAGGCGAAAGGGCAGACCACTATTACTTTCAATTTTAGTGGCCACTACTGGTGCCTCTCCAACAGCCATTTCCAACTTCCTGTCTTGCTCGCTTCCCACAACCAGGTCTCTCTTGCAGCAAAGGTGGCCCAAGTGCTCTGATTCTGACCAATGTAACACAAAAGGAAATCTGTCATCAGACTTCCAGGTAGGACACTTTCTCTTGACAGAAAGAGAGACATGTGAGCTGGGCTCTTTTCCCCTTACATCCTTAGCTTCTCAACCTCCTTCTCTCTTTTGGATGGTGAGGCAAGGATGTGATGCCTGGAGCTATGGCAGCTGTTTTGCAACCACAAGGAGAAAGTCTAGGGAAAGACAGAGATGTTGATTCAGCACTCTGATATTGTGGAGCTATTCAACCATCCCTGAAAGCTCCTGCATTAGGCTTTTTGTGAATTAAACTACTGCACTGTGGTTTAAGTCTCCATTAGTCTTGTATTCTGTTACCTGCAGCCCAAAGCATTCATAACTGATTTGTTAATTCATGTATGTGGGGGGCCTGCCCTCCCATAGACTGCTCCAGTCTGATGTGGTCTGCTTAGATCATCTTAAGCCTGACCATCGGACTCTGTGGTCTCTAAGCCCAGGAGAGGGCAGACCAAACATAGGAGAGGTGCTGGAGCTCTCATCCACTCTTGGTGGACTCTGACGGAACTGCACATGGTTGCTGCCATCCCTTCCCCGAGGATGACTGCAATTCTGGTCCTCCTGCATGTAGGAGTTAGGGGCTGGGAAACCACCGCTGGCCAGACATGATGATTCCTGTGTTCATATCTGCAGGATGCCATATTTAATCTAGCTTTGTGCTATGCCTCACCTGGGGTCCCTGCCTACTTCCCACCTCCTCCTACAACCTTCTGTCCATCTCCCCACCCCTTCTACACTTGAGCCACAGTGACATATTCTTTTTTTTTTTTTTTTTTTTAAGATCTACTTATTTGACAGAGAGAAACACAGCTAGAGAGGGAACACAAGCAGGGGGAGTGAGAGAGGGAGAAGCAGGCTTCCTGCTGAGCAGGGCATCCGATGAGGGGCTCGATCCTGGGACTCCAAGATCATGACCTGAGCTGAAGGCAGACACTTAACGACTGAGCCCCCCAGGCGCCCCCACAGTGACCTACTTCTCAACTCTCACCAACCTGCTGCTTTCTGGTCAGTTCTACCCCTTCTCCGTGTGTCTCCCTGTCCTCACTTCATGACTCGTCCTTCAAGGTTGTGTGTGAGCAGCATCTCCTTCCCAAATCTTCCCGGGTCTCCTGGGTCTCTTGGAGTCTCTTTCATGGGCTTGCATTTCGGGCTTGTATTCTTGTTCTTGGCTGCCCAGATCCCTTCTCTGGTTGGAAACTCACCTCTTCTACTGGGGAAGCACACCTTCCTCCCCTCCTCTCCTCAGTCTGGAGGTTACCAGGACCTGTTGCAGAGTTATTCCCTGCCTGGCCAGCCAGAGCCCTCCTGGGCATTTTTATTCTAAGATGAGGTCAGAGAGTGTGGCTTACCTGCTGCAGAGGAAAATGAGGCAGACACCGACAGAGAAGCAGAACTGGAGATGGAATGAAAGAAGACACAGGATAACATTGCTGTCTTCAAATCCAATACTACCTGATGCTGGCCTTAGCCCTGCCCTTCCAAGTTTGGGAACCAGCAAAACCTCCTTTGTGCTTAAATGAGGCACGTTTTGGTCTCTTGCAACAGGAAAAGTTCTGACTAATACATCTCCACCCTAGTGTGCATCACTCATTTGCTTGTCTGTCCTTCTGGCCAGACTGGGAATTCCTGGAGATCAGGGGCTGGTGCTCACAGACACTCAATAATGTGAGTGAATGAGTGAATGATTGCATAAAGAAAATAAGTAGGACTTCAGCTGGCCTCTCATGCACTTTGGACATGTGTTATTAGAATTAACTGATTGATTTTCCTCCTGAGGCTAGCCCAGCTCCATTGTCTCTGTGGTTTCCAGCTCCTAAGTTGGCCCCCAACTCACAGAGTCCCCAGCATGCTCTGCCATCAAGGCTGAACTATTTATAATAACACATCATCCTGTGCTATTTATGCTTCTAAGCTTTGGGAAAAAAAGACTTAAAAATAAAAATTAAAAATTTCAACTACCTGGTAAATGCCTGGGGGCTTCTCCACAACAGTCTGTGCTTGCATACTCTTAATGACAGGGAGCTCACCACTTAATAAGGCAAGTCTGCCCTTCTTAGGAACGTTCCTTGCTATTAAACAGTCCATCCTGTATTAAGCTGAAAACTCTCTCTTGGTCACTACTTTCTCCTCTTTGGTCCTAGTTCTCTTCTCTGGTTTCTACATTTTCAAAAGGCCGTGGTCTTCTAGCCTAAGCATCTCTGGGTTTTAACACCAGGCCTCGTGGGGGATTGAGATTTTCTCATCTCCGGATGTGCTTTTCTTTGTCTACATCCCTCTTAAAATGAGTCTCACTTTCGCCACTGCTCCCATCCCAGCCCAAGTCACCATCTGTTTACAGCAGGATATAATTTTGCTATGGGTCTCCTCTCCCCCAGTGTTTCCTTTATTCCTCTAACCTTTTCTTCATAACACAGTTATATCTGAGGTCTCCATTATGTCAGGGGGAGATTCTCGTGGGAATGGAATTTAGTACAATACCCTGTGATAGGAAAAAAACATTGCAGACAACAGGACTTTCACCTCCTTCCTTCTAGAATTTATGCTTCTGTTAATGCAGCCTCAGATAGTTCAATTTTTGCCTTCATTTCTCTGTTTATGGTGAGCTCATACCATGTGAAGGAAGACACGGAGGGCATGGAGGAGGAAGAGGAAAAGAAGGCTGTGCCACGGGAAGGGGAGAGGTGAATTTTTCATGGATGCATCCTTTTATGTGGGCATGAGGTGGAGTTTTTGCAGTGTTCCAGACCCACAGCTCTCCACAAGCAATATTTGTGAATGTTCTCTTCATGTGAGCCTGGATTTTCTAACACATACTGACAGGTTTCCTAATGGCAGCTCATGGCAGTGAATTGGGTAACAGGAATTTGACAGCAAGCAGATAACCCAGACTAAGACTTGATTTCTAGTGACAGTAAGCAGAGTCACCAGAGAGAACCTTTAGGAGGAAAAATAAATTCAGGAAAATGCTGTTCATCTGCCTCCCAGTGAGGTTCCCAGGGGCTGGCCACACCATCTCATGGCAGCCGGCCTCCTGGGGACCCTCTCTGCTCCTTCCACACCTCTATTCCCTCATCCCCTCTTCCCCAGGACAAGCCACTGCCAGTTTGCTGTGGGACCTTGGTTTCCTATTATTCTGTGACCCGCACAATTTAGAGAAGCTAGACAAGAGTCCACCACTGCCCCGGCAGAAGACAGCAAACGAGCCTGGTGTGTGGCACATAGATTCAGCAAAATGTGCTAGGCTGTTTTCCTCTAGGGCAGTAGAGCAAGGCTGGGCTGGGGGTGGGCGGGGCAGGTGGGTTCAGAGTAAGGGGCAGCATCAGCGTGGGTGTGCGGATGGAGCACAGCACCTGTGCACAGTCGGTGCGGCTTTCCTTCCAGCTGGGACAGCCTCTCCCTCTGCCCCGTGAGCCTGGAGGTGGTGGGCAGGCCCATAGCTGTTTAGAGAGGTGGTGGAAAGGAAAACAGCCCATCTCCACTCAGAACCTTCTCCCTGGGTGGCGTAGTTGAAATGCATTACACTCTCTTGCCTGGGTCGGGGGTGGGGTGTCTACTTGTTGTCTGATTCTGGCTGTTTACATATGTCCACCAGTTCTGTCTCTTGTTCATCAGGTTACCACCTCAGTGGTCGTTGAGAAGCACAACTATATAGAAGCCATGCCTAAAACTCTTCTGTTGTCCTGGTTTCCTGGAGGCCAGAGTCCCAGGGAGAAAGTTTTGGCTGCAGACTACCTCTGTAGCCCACACTCTCCCCACTCCTGCCACCAACCAGCTGTTCAGCTGGGCTGAATAGGAGTTGGCCACCTTGAGCCTGGCCTCTGGACCTTTGCACATGCTTTGCTGGACACCTGCATCACCCTCTCCCCCTCCCGCCTGTTCTGATCATCTCCTACCCCATGGTGACCATCCCAATGCTTTATGGTTTAAGTAGCTTAAAACAACAGCAAGCATTTACTTCACTCAAGAACCTGCAGTCAGGAGAGAGCTCAGTGTGGACAGCTCATCTTTGCTCTGTGTAGCAGCACTGGGGTGGCACAGCCAGGGCGGGAGGAATCACTTTCAAGATGGTGCACATGGCTGGCTCTCCATGTGTGCTCATCCAGTGCTCTTGGTCAGGGCCTCGAGTCTCCGTGGGCGGCTCAGCTTGTTTTTCAGTATGGTGGCCAGGCTCTGAGAGCAATCGTTCCCAGAGCACCAGGCAGAGGCTGTATCGTGTTTCATGGCTTAAATGCGAAAGTCACATAGCATCACTTTGACGACAGTTGCAAACCTACTAGATTTAAGGGGAGGATATAGACTCAGTTTCCAGGACGTATGAGTATCAAAGCTGCGTCACAAGAAAGAAACGTGTGGGATGGGAGGTAATGTAGCCATCTTTGGAGAATAAAATCTCCATCTCCTTCTCTAGATTCTGTTATTGACACCCATCATCAGAATTCAGCTTAAATGTCTCTTTTTCTCGGCAGACCTGTGATCACCTGAAAAGGCTGGGTCATTTTCTTGTGTGCTATCCCAACACCCAGCACGTGCCCTATTAGAATACTTGTCACACTCAAAGCGATCATTTAATGGCTTGTCTTCCCAGCTAGACTGTCCCTACAGCTCATTCTCTTGCTTCCCTCTCACTATTTGAAAAAGAAAACCCATTTATTAGACACCTGCCTGTGCCAAGCCTTATGCATTACTGAATGTATTATTTCTAATCCTTAGAATGACTCTGCTAGGTATTAATTATTTCCTTTATTTTATACATGAGAGGAGACTCTGAAAATACACAGCTACAAAACTAGCAGAGCTAGAGTTCAAATCGGGTCATCTAGCTGTGAAGGCCTGTGACAATTCCATTACCTTTTCTTCCTCTCTTTTGGTTTATTGTACATTTTTGGAGGGACCGCTAATTGAGGTTGAATATCTTCTCATAGGTTTTTAAACAATTGTATTTCTTTTTATGTGAATTCTTTGCCTGTGTCTTTTATCCACGCACCTTTTTTCTTACTTATGGCTGAGTTCTATATAGAGCAAACTATTTTCATTGTCGTATTTACCTTTTGATCTTGTTCGGTTTCTGACATGGCCAAACCCAAATGTGTCCTTTTGTGAATTCCTTTATCACTTCTCGAAAATCTTTTTTTTTTTTTCTGATGACAAATCATTGAAAATTCCAAAAAAGGCAAAAAAAGGATAAAGATGACATACTATCACCCATAACTTTCCCACCCACTGCGAGACCACCCTCATTGACATGGTGGTGTATTTCCTTCCTTTAAGAAAAGATGTCGTATCTAAGGGAATAGGTATGGAATGGACGCATACAGTGTAAAGACTATCAATGAAACACAGAGCCATGCGAGCTGAACAATGCTGCGGGCACTTTCTGATGCACATCTCCTCGTGCACTCGCATAGCAGCAACCTTAGGTGTGTATATCCACCACCCAGGAGAGGAAAGATAGAATCATGCAACGCCTTTGAAGCCCCTGGATGGCCCATCTCCAAGAACATGTGCCATTCGTACCCTTGCTGGCTGGAGGCAATCACCAACCTAAATCTGTGTTCATCATTCCCTTGGTGATCCTCGAGGTTTTGCCTTCTAGTTATCTACTCTTAAACCATCCACTGTATAGCTTTGGCCATTTTCCCCCTTTATTTCTGAATTTGCTTCTTGGGCTTGACGTTATGTTTTGGTGATTGACTTGTGTAAACTGGGAAGGAAAGGGTGGTTCACCCATCCCAGTGTTGTAAGCATCGGAGCCCATGATCACACCAGTGATGGCTGGGGGGCATTTCCGTTGCTTCCAACTTTGCGCTTTTTAGGTCAGTGCCGCTTTGAACCTTCTTCCACACGTCTCCTGATGCACATGTTTAAAGTGTCCCTAAAACAGGTGAACCTGGGGCATGACACTGGTGGGTCATACAGAGAATAAACGTGCTCAACTTACTAACTAGACCCTGCTTTTGTTCCCAGGGGGATGGAGAAATTTACACTCACCAGCAGCTAATTAACTCACCAACCCTTCACAGCATTATCAATCCTTGGTATTGTTTTAGTTAAACTTCTTTGCAGTCTGGTTCTTTGAAATGTTCATCTTGTCAATAAGTTAAAATTGTTCCAATTGCGGATGTTTTATCAATTCTTTTTTTTTTTAAGATTTTATTTATTTATCTGACAGAGAGATCACAAGTAGGCAGAGAGGCAGGCAGAGAGAGAAAAGCAGGCTCCCTGCTGAGCAGAGAGCCCAATGCGGGCCTCGATCCCAGGACCCTGAGATCATGACCTGAGCTGAAGGCAGAGGCTTTGACCCACTGAGCCACCCAGGCGCCCTGTTTTATCAATTCTTGACAGACTTGTGTTAAAATACTCCAATATTGTGGATTTGTCAATTACTCCTGACGGAGCTTTTTTTTTTTTTCCTTCTTTTCTGCTTGAGGCTGTGAGGTCTACGCAAGTTTAAAATCACCATATCTTGTTAGTGAATTGAACCTTTGTTCCTTATGTAATGACCCTTTTATCTCTATTAATGATTTTGCCTCAAATCCCATTTTAAATATTAATGTGGTTATTTCCACTTAGCCTTGGGTATTTGCCTGATATATCCTTTTAGCCAATCTTTTGAATTTTATTCTGTGTCCTTATGTTTTAAGTGTGCTTCTTGTAATCAGACAGATCACAGCCAACCTCTACTCTTCAGCTCACACCCTGTGGGCGCCTCCCAACATCGTTCAATGACAAACACCAGTTCACCTCTGGGTCCCCTGAGCCTGACATGCAGTCGGGGCTCCAAAGTGTTTGATGAATGAATGAGTGAAGCTGTAATGTGAACTACACAGCATAAATGAGAACAAAAGTACTCTCTTTCTGACAAATGTGTTCTGTTGTTAACAAAAGTTAGTTTCTCCCAAGGCAAACTGAGGCCCAAGACCTTCTTTAAAACGAATGCACTGTTACCGATCATACCTCCAGCTTCCAAGAGTCAAAACAGGACATCTGCTTCTTTGTGACGGCGCCAAATGACAAGATGGGCTCTGGCTCTAGTTGGGGCAATGACACCCCCCACCCCACCCCGCTCCTATGGCAGCCAGCTCTGTTTTTGCAAATGCTTCAGCTCTGGTCTCTTTGACTTGCTCTTGAGGGATTTGGAGCATGTGTCAGGCACATCTGAGGTGAGGGGAGGGAACTCGAGGCATTGCAGAGGGCAGCTGGTGGCTGTTGCTTACACCCAGCCTTCAGTCAGCTCTGAGCACTGGCTACAAGCCAGGGCTGGCTGGTGAGGACTCGGATGCCGAGACGCACGACGGGATTAGTTTTGACCTTTTTTGGTGCCCCAGGGATAGTCGTTGACCACCGCCGGGCCTCTGCAAAGGAGAAGGTGGGACCCTGAGCTTTCACTGGTCAGTTCTGAAAGGCCAGGCTTTCTAGGCACTTAGGTTTTTAGCATGGCGTGGCTGACAAGGGTGGAGACCGCTCTGGGGGGGCCAGTCCAATCTGTCCAGAGGCTCTTGTAGCGAGATGGACAAAGCCCTCGCAGAAGAGCTCTGTCAGACCAGTTCCGTTGCTGTGAGTCATGGGCTGTGATGGTTCCAGTTAGCTCTTCTCTTCTGCTCTCGTAGGAAGGTCAAGGACTCCCGAGACGGCTGGTGTTCATGGGAATTACTTCTCCTTCCAAAGGACGTGGGCTCTCCATCCTCCCGAGGTAGAGATCAGCAGCTCAATGTCATAAACAGAAAGGAATTATGTTCCTTCTTCTTGGTTTCTCTTAGGTTAAACGCTTGCTATCTTCAAAATTTAAAGGAAGCTACCAGAGCAACTCTGAGGGTCATCCAGGACAAGATGCTATTACTTGGCCCCAATTTCCTGTTCAACGCCCCAAGTAGTGTGGCTGCTGAGATCAGCGTGTCCTTGAGCCAAAGACCATCTGGACCACCTCCCCTTAGGGCTTCACAGCTGGCTGGGGCCCTGAGTCTCCCGTGCATGTGCAGTGCAGTCAGGAGGCCAACAGGATGGTTGGACCTGTATCTTGAGCTTCCCTGAAGGATGGGATGAACAAAGGGAAAGTAAGTAGGGAAAGTAATTACAGAACCAGCTCAACAGTCTAGCCTCCAATTGCTCTTCTTTTTCCTGGTTACAAAAAATTGTTATGAATCCTTGAAGCAAAGTGGATAGGAGAGGTGTAGACTGGGAAGGTGGTGGGTAGAGGGTGTCTTTCTTCAGTGGTCTGAAGGTTTTGTTCCCTCCCCACTGAGAGGATGGAGGATGGGAGGATGGGAAGATGCCAGGAAGAGAGGCAAGTCTGGGGGCTCACTGTCCAGCTGGGGCTGCAAAAAGCATTTTCATGGAGAGGCATAGAGTGTCAACCCCCAGGGACCATCAAAATCGTAGTAGAACTGCCATACACAAAGGTGTTCTCCTCCTGGCTTTTGGACCCCATGCTCTCCTGGATCTCTTCCATCTCCCTGGCTTCCCCTCCTTAGGCCAGCAGACACCTGCTCCTGCATGAATGGACCTCCAGATGTGGGAGACTTCAGTGCTCAGACCGGGTACTCTTGTCTTTGCCTCTCTCCCTGGAGATTATATCCCTTCCCTGGGCTGAACACCACTGACGGGCTGTTGACTCCCAAATACATATTTTTGGGTGGACCCAGAGCTCTGGTCTTCCTACTTGACTTCTCCCCTGGATAGGCATCTAGTCTAATAGATGTGAAGTGGAGATCTTGGTAGCCACCCAGACTCCCTCCTTCTGTCCCTTGCTTTCCCTTCTCCATGGAGGGCAGCAGTATCCACCCAGGGGCTCATGCCAGAACTCCATTTTCTTTCTCTTCCCCACCCCTGATCATCTGCCCACCCGCCTGACTCCCATCCTCCTCCCTGGACCCTGTGTCCATCTCCAAGCTGCTCTCTCTGGGCCCTCTCTTAACTGTCCATTCACTGTTCTGCATAGAAGCCAGGGTGACTTTAAAGTTTAGAGTAGAACATGCGACCCTCTGTTTAAAACCCTTGATGGTTTTCCCATGTCATGAAAATGAGTCATCTGCCTTTGGAGCAGGGGGGGAAAGTGAGGACAAGGTCTAGCCCTTTGGGTCTGGGTTCTGACAAAAGCTAATGAAGGACATGATCAAGTGGTCCTAGACTCACAAATGTGACCACAGTTTCAAGAGAAGGGCACAGCTTTGGAGACAGTGCCTTTCTTTGGCAGCACCAGTACCTTCACGCTCTCCTGAAGGCAGATCCTGCGCCCCTTGCCCCTCCCCCCACCCCGGGGTCTTGCAGTCCATCCCTGGTTACAGTGATTGGTGGGGAGTGAGGCTTGACCAAAAAATCCTCCCAGTTAATGGCCATGCTGAATTTTGCAAAAGTAGGTACCCAACCAAGCTCCACCAGTCTGAATCTCTCTCCTGGGAATCTGAAACTTGAACAGAGACACCAATTGATGGAAAGAGGTAGTCGGAGTCCTTTCATAATGGCATCCTAGATAGACGGCCCATGGATTCCTGCTGCAGAGCTTCCCAGAGCTGTTCTGGCTGCCGTGTCTGCCAAGACTTTGTTGTTCTGCAACCCTTTAATGGTACGAGCGGCCCTGGTGTCCTTCAGCTTAGGCAGGCTTCAATTCTGCTGCAGCAGGGGTTGCAGAGATGCGAACCTGCAGCCTGCACTCTTAAGCTCAGGAACCATACTGCCCCCTCCTCGCTTCTGGAGCCCCAACAGAAGAGATGCTGGCTCTGGCCAGGTTCCGTGCATTCTTGCTGGGAGCAGCCTGTGAGGAGAGGGCCAAAGAAAAGAGGAGCCTTGCATCTGTCAGTTAGGGAACTCCTCACCCCAAAGTAAAGAAGGTCAGGCTACTCGTGGTCAAGTCACAAAAGGCATTTGAAATGCTCTCCCACCACCAAAGTCTGGAAGTAGGTCATTGTGGGGCTGCATGTCTGGGAATCCCACAGAGATTTTCAAGATCTCATGCATAATGTTGGCTATGGCTCTGAGCATCAGTTCCTAAAGACAGCAAGAAAGTGGGGTCATCAAGAGGTCAAAAAAAAGACTGCTCTCGTGAGCTTCCTCCTTTCTATCAGAGAGGAGGAACCTTCCCCGAACCCCGGCTTACTTCCACATTGGCTAGATACATATTTACACAGCCACCTTTAGCTCCCAGAGTGAGTAGAAATGCACATAAGTCAACATTATCTTTATGGTCATCATTGCCCATTGGGATTCACCTCTCTGAGACTGATACAATGCTGCCAAAATCAATCATGTTTAGCGAAGGCCACTGGCAGGACTGTTAACTGTCTCCAGTGGCTACATCAGTTTTCCAGCGTTATTGCCAGGGAGCAGACGAATAACTATGGCTTCCTTTTAAGTCTTCATCAAAAACAGGTGGGAGGTGTATTACTCAGAGCTCTCCAGAACAGCAGAATCAGTAGAATGTACACACACACACACACACACACACACACACACACACACACACACAGATATTTATGATGAACTGGCTTACACAATTATAGAGGCAGACAAGTCCCATGATCTGTCATCTACGAGCTACAGAACCCAGGAAAGCTGGTGGAGTTGTTTAGCTTGAGTCCAAATACCTGCAGACCACAGTGGCTGATGGTGTAAGTCTGAGTCTGAGAAAGGAGAGAGAGCTACTTGAATAGAGGGAGGAGGGAGGTTCCTCTGAGCACGCCAAGGACAAGAGTGTTGGCAGTAAGAGGTTCTGGAGTCCTGCAGAGTACAAGAGAACTCTCGAGGAGAAAGAAAAGAGCATGCAACAAGTATGGCTGAGGTCAGTGTTTGCATCTTCTTCAACGTTTCTCGAGAGATGCGGGTGAAGAGATGGGAACCACTCATTTCTTTATTTGGAGTGTTGCTTTGTTAGAACTCTGGGGCTGCTCACACAATTCTTGGAATGTAATTCTATGCACAGCCTGGTGATATGAGGTTTCCAGGTCTAACCTGTGTAGAGCGCTTGGTCTGGAAGGTGGAGCTCTGAGTGCTCACAAACACGCTAAACAGTGGCGGTGGGGGGGCAGTTTACGGGAACACAGGTGCACAGCACCTACTCCTTTCCCTGGGCCGGGGTTAGTGACGTTCTCCTTTACAGAAGCCCCTCCTGTCAGGAGCCCAAGGGAAAGGTAGACAGTGAGCCGACTGTGGCTATTATTTTAGAGATATTTTTAACATTTTATTTTAAAAGTTAACATGTTGTAAAATTGCTTCTTTCCCTGAGTGTACAGTTCTTTGAGTTTTAACACATGTATAGATTCATGTAACCAAATGCAGTCAGGAGACAGAACTGTTCCATCAATCCAGAAAATTCCCTCATGTTACCTGTTGGGGGTCACAGCCTGCTGCCATCTCAACCCCTTCACTGCAGATCTATTCTTCATCACTGTAGTTTTGTCTTTTCAACAATGTCATGCAAATTATCATACAGTATATATTCCTTGGGCTTCTTTCATGCAGCGCGTAAGTGAACATTTTAAGATGGGTTTCTTTTTTGTCTTTTTTAAAGTACCATTGACACGCAATGCTACATTAGTTTCAGCTGTACAACTTACGATTAGACATGATGCTGTGTTCACCTTAAGTATAGCCACCATCTGTCCCATTAATCACTGTTACGATATCACTAACTGTATTTCTTATGCGCTGACTTTTATTCCCATGACTTATGTGTTCCATAACTGGAAGAAGACTGGCTTCTTTTATTTAGCCTTTGAGATTTATCCAAGCTGTTGCGTGTGTCAATAGCTCATTCCTTTTTATTGCTGAGTAGTAGTCCTGTGTATGGAAGTACCACAGTGTGTTCATCCGTCATCTCTTATTCATCTGTGAAAAGGCAGTTGGGTTGTTTCCAATCTTTGGTGGTAATGAATAGAGCTGCCATAGATATTCATGCATAGCTTTTTGTAAGCATGACTTCTTTTCTCTCGGATACCTTCTCAGTAGTAGTATGGCTTCTTTGTAAGGCACTACCAAATGGATTTCCAGAAAGGTTGTACCGTTTTTCATTACCATAAGCAATCTAAAGTGTAGTTCCTTTTTGTTATTGTTGTCAACTTTCTACTAGGTGTACTATCTCATCATGGTTTTATATTTATTTATTTATTTATTTATTTATTTATTTATTTATTTTTTCATCATGGTTTTAAGGTGTGTTTCCCTAACAGCGAGGATGCTGAGTATCTTTTCATATGCGAATCTGACTTCTCTACAGCCTCTTTGGTGAAGAGTCTGTTTAAATCCTTTTGTCCATTTTTAATTAGGCTGTTAGTCTCTTACCACTGAGTTGTAAGAGCTCTTTATAATTTTGTATGCAAGTCGTTTGTTGGATAGATGACTTGCAAGTATTTTATTCCAGTCTAACTTGTCATTTCATTCTCTTAACAATGTCTTTTGCAGATTTTAAATTTTGTAAAATCTAATTTACCACTTTTTCCTTTTATGCATCACACTTTCGGTTATCGTGTCTAAGAAACTGTGCCTAAACCTAGATCATGAAGATTTTGCTATGTTTCTAAGTCTTACAGTTCTGCATTTTATATCTGTGACCTATTGTAGTTCCTTAACTTTTCCATATACATATATGATATATATATATGATATATATATGTTTGATTGCTTAGAATTATGCTAAATATAGAGATAATTTGGGGGACATCTTTGCTATGTTGAATCTTCCAATCCATGAACATGGCATGTCTTACAATTTATTTAGGTCTACGCTGATTTCCTCCATTGATGTTTCATATAGTCTTCAGGAACAGATACTGTGTGTATTCTGTCAGCTTTATATCTAAGCATTCATTTTTGGGGAGTTACTGTAAATTTGATTGATTTTAAAATTCTGGTTCACTGCTGGGTATATAGAAATACAATTGATGGCTGGAGTCAATCTCCTATCTTGTGACCTTGTTAAACCCACTTGTTAGTTCTAGAAGTCCTTTTTGTGGATTCCTTGGCATATTCTATGTAGGTAGGCATGTAATTTATAAATAGGAAGTTTTGTTTCTTCCTTTACAATATGTATATCTTTTATTTCTGTTTTCTTTCCTTATTTCACTGGCTATGATTTCCACTACAGTGTTGAATAAAATTGGTAAAGGTGGATATCCCCACCTTGTTCCCGATTTTAGGGAGGGATTTATTGAATCTTTCCCTATTCAGGTTATGTTAACTGTAAGGTTTTGGGTTTTTTTGTTTTGTTTTGTTTTAAATATATGCTTTTTTCAGGTTGAGAAAGCTGAGAGTGTTTTTTGTTGTTGTTGTTGTTGTTTTTTAAATCGTGACTGACCAAAAATTTTGTCAACTGTCTTTCTGCATTGATCGATATGGGAGAGTGAGGAATGACAGGAAGGAGACTGAGTTTAGCAGAAGTCTTGAGTTAGAAGTGGCTAGGAGAAATATAAGCATCAAAGAACTCTGATATATTGGGAAGATCCTGGACCTATATGTGGGATGAGGTCCAACTCTTTTTATAGAAATCCTAAAGGACGAGGTGAGTCCAGAATTCTGGACACCTGGGACAGATGACTTTCAGGACAAACATGTCTCTCTACGCTTGCATGAACCTTCTGTGTGTGAATTCATTCATGGGTTTTATGAGACTTATAAGTCATTACCCAGGGCAGTGCCTGGCACATGGAAGGGGCTTTATACACTCTGTACTGATGAATGACCGAGTGAATGAAATGTCATGGACTAGACAGCATGACACTGTGATTCTGAGCATGGACTGCGAGCCAGACTGCCTGGATTGGAACCATTGTAGAGGCTGAACCAGAGCAAATTACTAAAGCTCTTTGTGCCTTAGTCCCTTATCTCTAAAATGGGCATAATAAAAGTACTTGTCATGTAAGGCTTAGAAAACTGTCTAGCCCATGGTAAATGCAATGTAAGTCTTACTATTATTATTATTACTCATATACTTTTCTTGGAATTAGAGCACTGCCTTTACTTTTTTAAAATTATATCTCCACCATTTGTCTTTCTTCTTTCCTCCCTTCCTTTACCCCTCACTCCCTCCCTTTCCTTCCTTCCCTCCCTCCCTCCCTTCCTTCCTTCTTTCTCTTCCCTTCTTCTGAAAATAAAGTTTTAAAATAGTTTCTCCTAGCAGAGACAGAATTAGAAACAACTTTAGGGCTGATCTCATTTAAGCTCTTTGTTTTCTGTGGGAGGAAAGGGAGACTTAGAGAAACCATGTGACCTACCCACAGTCTCCTGGGTCATTGTTGCCCAGCTGGGCGTTCAGACATTCTCCTCTGGCCATTAATCAGTTGCTCAAAACCATGCAAGTGTCTGCATTGTTGGAAGCTATAGTGTGGGGTCCATCCAGGACCAGGGGACTTGTAGCTGTGCAAGTGCATGCTCCTTGGGACCTACCACGGCATTAGAAAGTGGACGTCCAGATAAAGGTAGTGATGTCAGCAGCAAACCCTCACCACACCTCCTAGGAGAGATGCCTCAGCTCCAGGGGCTCCCTGCACATACTGGGAGGCTTCCCTTTGTCACCACTGGCCCCTCCTGACCACCAAAGCCATTTAGTTGCCTTTTCTGCTAAGGGCTGAGACAGCAGCCCTGAAAATCACTGCAATCTGCCTTGTCCTGCATAGAATACGCTATGTTCCTGCCCATAAATATTTCAGGCCGTGCCGCTTAGTTATTAATGGAATGAAATGAAAGAGAATTCTTTAGCCTCTCTTCTTCTCCACAGATTGAAAACAAGAGCCAGTATTTGCGAGGCTGAAGTGACAGGTTAGGGGGGGATTTTCATGCATGGGGGGCTGCACATGGATTTGTACTGTCTTGTCTTTATTGTGAAAAAGAAGCTACTCATCCCTTGGTTCCAGAACACCCCAGAGCTGTCTTCTCCTCCCTGCTTCTTTGAGACTGTGTGCCCCTGGTGGGGGGTGGATGTTGGCCTGAGGTGTCTGTCCCCACTCCTCCATGGAGCAGATGTTTAACACGCTCATCGGGAGTAGGGTCAACCGCATGGATTGCCTTCTGTGGACTGAGCCAGGGGAGCCCCCTGGGGGCCAGTGATCTGTTAGACCCTCTCAGACCACATCACTGTCGCCCTCAAAGGCTGGTGTCCAGCAGGTGTTTGGCCTCCCGCCCTGCCCCGTCTTCGTTTCTTAGAGCTAAAGAAGAGTCCTCGGAGCTAAAGAAGAGTCAGCTCACAGAGTGGCCCAGCATGACAGCCTCTCCATCATTTAAACCCCCTGTGGGTGGTAGGAGTCAGGAAGAACTGGCTTTTTTCTGGGAGAGGAAGCAGGGGCAATGGTTTATCTTGCTGTTCCTTTTCATTGGGAACATAATACACCCCAGAAAGCTTAGACCCCACACTGAAGAAACCAATTACATTGCCCAGCATTTTTAGTGCTCTGAGTCTCCAAGCAAAAGAAATAGGTGAGACACTGTCGTCATGGTAGCTAGTTGCAAATTGTCTCTTAAAATAGTATCTGTGCTTGGTAAGAAGGGGCTTAATGCTTCCAAACTGGTGGTGAAGACGTGCGTTCACCAGTCATGCACACACATGCACTCTCACGGGGGCTGCTGTTCCACCCCGCTCTGCAAGAACGTCCTTTGGGGACTGAGTGGACCAGAAGCCCCTGGCAACAGGCCACAACGGAAGGGATTTAGGATCCAGGATTCTTGTTCTTGTCTCTTCAGTTCATAATAAATGCTTGCTGGGCACCCACTATGCGCCAGGCACTGTTCTAGACACTGGAGTTGCAGTAGCGAATAAGACAGACAAGATCCTTATGTTCTGGTGGTGATGGTGGACCTTCCACAGGATGCAAAGAGATAACATTTAGTGCAGATAAAACAGAGATGGGGTGGGGGCATATTTTACCTTGAGTGGCTAGCAAAGGCCTCTCTGAGACCCGTGACATGAGAATGAGTTAGGCATTTGGAGCCCTTGATGCTGTAAGAGGCACCTTTGGTCTTCCTGTTGGAGCATCAGACTCCTGGCTTCTCTCTGCTCCTTTTCTTACTGTGCCCAAGGCAGGTGGAGGGACTGATCTGATTAGCAGAGTGGAGAGGAATCAGCCAGGTGCCCCTACCTCTTCTCTCTCCTACCTTCTACTTATTCTCGTCCCCTTTCAGTCTTGGAAGCAAGCTGCCCTTGGGTTCCCCCACACTCTGAGTCTTATGTGGTGAGGGTGGAGAGGTCTGGATGGAGAGGTCACACTGATTCTGGAGTGTGGTTTATAGGCCATTCAGCTTTCACATTAAGCTATGCTTTCCACTCTGGCCTTTCTTAGTCATAGAAGGGACATATTGATCTTCTTTTGCCATTTCTTTGTTTATTTCTCTTTTTAGACTCAAGTTGAAAACAGGAGTGCTGTTATTGTGTCCCCTCCCAAACCCCAACTTTGGGAAGGAGGCTCCAGATGAAGAAAAGAGAAAGTTCAAAAGTTCTGGGGCAGAATGAAACTGGGCACATTTCAAGACCAAAAAGGGTGTGAGTGGGACCAGAAGAGGGTGGTCAACTAGGACGGTATCAAAGACGAGTCACAGACATGGAGCCAGACGTATGGCCTCAGAGGTGATGGGTGGAGTTTGTGTTTTATTTTAAGCACAAAGAGAGCCAAGAAAGGATTTTAGGCACAGGTGGTACAATGTTCTGATTTCTCTTAAGCCACATAAAGCAAAACAAAATACAAATATGTAGCAGCTTTCAAGATGAGATGTAATAGTGGTTTGGGGAAAGGCCTTAGTGGAGACACAAAGAGTATATTGGAAGTAGAGCTGGGAAGACTTGCTAAAGGATTTAAAGCCTTTGGGGAGGGAAGATTACAGAGGAAAATCAGGTGGCCAAAGTGGGCCACCTCCTCTGGCTCAGGAGGCTGAGTGCCAGAACTAGGAGATCTCATAGAGTGGCTGTGGAGATGCACACAGCTTTGGTGGGGTGGCCATGGCCTGGGGATGGGGTGAAGAGTCCTGGATATGCGGCCAGCCCTGAGAAGATGCCAAGGTATGAGCCATGCTCTACAGGAAGCCATGTCTACTTGTCACATGAACAAACCCTCGTACAGTCCCACTGATAATAGTACTGCCTTGGTCTAGCAAGCCAGAACACTCGGAATCACTGTATACATCATCTTCCTTCCAACTTTGCCTTTCCTTCCACACTCTTAGTCATTCACCACTCTGCTGGCTTTCCAACTCCCAGTATATTTGCCCTTTTCCTTCCCTCTGGCAGGCAGAAACTTGGATCTTTTCCCTAGATTCTTAAAACAGCATCCCTGTCCTCATAGGCTGTTCTTTTCTGGTCTTCTCTTCTCTTCTTTTCATCCCATCTTTCAAATTGTCAAAATGGTCTTCTGAGATATATAGGTGGAATCATGCAACTCTCCATCCAGAAAATAGTAGTGGTGCTTGGTTTCGTAACAAAGAAAACAAATACCCCAGCAGGACAGTGAGTGTCCCCTATAATTCTTCCAGGCTCTTCCAGTTACTATGGCTGCAAAACCAACCACCCCAAAACTTAGTGCCTTAAAACAACAGCATTTATTATGCTCCTGGATCATGTGAGTCAGGGATCCACAGACAGCTTGGCAGAGTAGTTTGCGCTTGGAGTCTGTGTTGTGGTGGTCAGATGACTGCTGGAATCTCCTGAAAGCTGACTGAGCCTGGCAGATTCATTTGTTAAGGTGGCTTACTCACAGGGCTGGCAAGCTGGTGCTGCCTGCTGCCTAGGGGCCTCGGTTTCTATTCATGGGGCTGCTTGAGGGTCTTCAAGGCATGGTGGTGGGCTTCTTCTAGAATGAATGATCCAAGAGGCCAAGTGGAAGCTTCAGTGCCTTTTACGATTTAGCCTTGGGAGCTGTGCATCACAACTTCCACCATCTTTCCTTGGTCAAGGCACTTCCAAGGGTTCACCCAGGCTCAGGGAAAGGGAGCAAAGTCTCTCATCTCTTGGCAGAGGAATGTCCATGTCATATTGTAAGAACATCCAGAAGAAACAATCTGCCACTCAAGCTCTCTGCATTTCTCCAAGCATCCTGGGCTTCCCCCACTTGTCCACCCACTGGCCACGTTTTCACAACCTTATTTCTTTCTCCTGCTGTGCCACCGAACATAAATATCCTTACCCATTTCGTCATTCTTCAAGGCTAGCTCAAATAACACTCCCTGGATGGAGATTCCCCAAGCCTTCCCTGCAGAATGACTTCTTTTCCCTGTACGGTCCCTCTGCATCCTGCTTACCTCTCCAGTCAGCACGTTTTCTTCTCTGTTGACTATGAAGTCACTTACTAAGAGTCTGTCTCCCCCACAAGCTGGTTAAACTCATCTTTCTACCTCCACTTCCTAGTACATGGTCAAGCCCAGAGGAACTCTGACTACTAACAATCATTACTGAATTGTGCATACGTATGAGAGGTGACCCAGGCAAGATGGCTGTTGTCCACAGCAAGGTGGGGGGGCGGTCCAGGCCATGATTCTGTTGAGGAGGGTGTCAGCTTCTAGATCCACCAGACTTGCTGTGGATTTAAGTCCAGGATCTTCCACAGAGGGGAACCCATTCTGTGTATTGGTACCAAAGTAGTGCTGTCACTCCATCCCGACAGAAGTGGGGGTGCAGAGCCCGTGGCTTGCTCTAGAATGCAGCAGTCCCAGGGAAAATGTTCTTAGTTCCACACTTGCTCAGCCTCTATACAGCCATGCCCAGGATTTCAAACACATCCCACCCTACCTTCTTCCTCTGTCAGTGAATGTCCCCTTTGCTCAGGCAGAGAAGTCCTACTATGACGGCTCCCTGAGTCTTTCCTTCTGTTCTGTCTCCACTCCTTCCATCCGTAGGTCCCGGCGGCTCTATCTGAGGAATAAACCCCGAATCTGACCACTCCTCGTCCTCTGCCGCTAGCACCCTGGTCCAAGCAACCCTCATCTCAACTAGACAACCACAGAAGCTCCTGATTATTCTCTCTGCTTCCACGGTGGCCTTCTCCCATCTCTCCCAACCTGCACAGCAGCTCGGTAACCTTTCTTAAGGACAGATCAGGTCATGTCATTACTGTGTGCACACCCCTCCAAGGCCCGCATATAATCCTGGGAGCTAAATCCAAACCGTATGCCTTGTGCTGGGAGATGCTGCCTGTTGTGCCTTGTGGCCCCCTCTCCAGCCCCACCTTCATTCACCTCCTGCATCCCTCCAGGTTCCAGCCACAGTGACCTTCACCTTCACTTTTGCCCTGCTCCTCGAGTTCTGCAACCTTGTTCCCGTCTCTAGGAGCTTGCACTGGCTGTTCCCTCTGCCTGGATGCTCTTCCTTTGGGTCTCATGATTCCCTCCTGGTCAACATTTAGGTCTGTGCTCAAAGGTCTCTTCTGAGAAGACTCCCTTCCCTACCCTCTTGCCACCCTCTCCCACCACCCTGCTCTCCTTCCTCCGTAGCCCTCATCCCAACTGGAACACAGTAACTATTGGTTTGCTTGCTCACTGTTGAGTGCCCCCAAGTAGAATATCAAGTCCAGGAGATCAAGGCCCATGTTGATCTGTCCCATGCCATGGGTAGGCCTTGCAACCTGCTATTGCCTGGTGGAAGTCAGATGGCAGGAAGCTCCTGTTTGAAGGAAAGATGGATAAGAAACAAGCAAACAGTAAAAAGAACCAGCCAGAGAGGAGATGAAGGCCTGGTCTCCCTAATGGGCTCCGCAGAGGGGGCTCATGTGTCCCCTGCTGGTCTAGCCCTCCCAGCCTCTTCATCAATCAGGGCCTCATCCCCTGGGAACCATTCTTCTAGACTGTCTATGGTGCCTTCTCCTCATTCCACTCTCCCTGAGGCCCTGGGTGTGTGGCACACCTCCCCCTCCACCACAGCCTCAGCGGGGGCCAAAGGGCTGAAGGAGCTTCCCAGGAAGTGCTGCCCCCATGTATTCTGAATCCCCTTCTATTTCCCCCTTTCCAGAGTGGCCTTGGGACTGGGTCTCAGCCCAACACGGCTGCCTCTCTCCACTTCTCTGCCCCTTTTGGCAAGGGGATTATTTTCACCAGGCTGAGGGACTAGTGACCTCCTGCTGCCTCCCTGGGGAAGAAAGGATTAATGCCAAACACACGGAGACCCCAATTTGCAGTCACCATGGAGCCATTCTTAGCATTTTAAGACACTTTGTTTTGCACACTTTGAAGGGGGTAGGCCTTTGGAGAAGGGCAGCAAAAAATCTCTTGGTCTTTGTGCAGGGTGACCTCTGCTCCTTCAGGACGGTGACCTTGACCTTGTCTTCATCTGTGACATGGGCCGGCAGGACACCAGGCCTGCTCACCTGGCAGGGCTGGTGTGATCATCCAACAAGGCAATCGGCAGCTGTGGCTTTACAAACTGCCCCTTTCAGCTCTAGCTGGGTCGGTACCCAATCCATGAATCCTCTTTTGTGATGGAAAGAGCTCGCCTTGGCTCCCCTTTTTTCTAAAGCTGGGTTCACCGACCTGCTCAAAGGAGGCCGAGGCTCATGTAAAGGCCTCACTTAACCCTTGGACTTGGAGTTGAAGTTCAAGAGGAGTATCAGGAAAACCCTCTGGCCTCCTTAAGGGGCCCTAAACCCTTGTTTCTCTTTACTTTTGAATCTCCATGACAGGGGGAGGTGGTTGGGTCTTGCTCCATCCGAGTGGGTGGATGCGGCAGAGGAAGCAGGAGGCCCTCCCACGTGGGTAGGAGACTGGTGGCCCCAAGACAGGCTGGGGAGGGCACGCGGTTGGGGGGGGCAAGCAGAATCGGGGCCTGGCACGTGGTGGGTCTAAGTGCATCCACGTGACCGCCTGCGGCTCAGGGACGCCACCAGAGGCCATGGCGCCTGGACTTTCTGAGACGAGACTAGGATGTGCCCCTGTCTCAGAACTCACCTGGAGGAACCGCCTCCCTCATACTTTCACCCTGCAGAGACACTGGGCCCCTCGGGGAGTCCCTGAGCTGTCACCTCTTCCCGCGGGGAGACCTAGCGCGGACCACGATGACCTGCAAGGCAGGAGCTGCACGTTCGTTCAGTCTTGATACCTTGAAGGGGTGCGTGCGTGCGTGCGTCTGTGCGTACGTGTGCATGCGTGCGTACGTGCATGTATGCGTGCGTGTGTGCGTGCGTGCATGTCAGCGTGTGCATGTGTGCATGCATCCGTACATCTGTGCGTGTGTGTGTGCATGCGCGCATAGAGTGAGCATCCATTCATACATGCACTTACTTGTTCCACATGTTTGTACGGGTCTCTGCTCTGTGTTCCAGGTAGCAGGCAAGACTCGTTATCTTACTGACCTTTTCAATTTTAGAAGGCCAGGCCACTCCCCCCGTTTTACTACCTGTGACCCAGAGACTTGGGAGAAGGCAAGTGTGAACAAAGCGTTGGTAGGGTTAGGATGATCTTACTACTCCACTCGAAGTAGGCTGCTTCCTTCGCATAACAATTATGTCCGGAAAAAAAAAAAAAAACAATTATGTCCGAGTCTGGCCTCAGGGTTTAGACATATCATCTTCCCTAATCCCACCTTCGGAGGTTGGCAGTATTTGCCCGCTGTTTCAGATGAAGATGCTGAGACCCAGAGGTATTAAACGGCGTGCCCAAGGCCACTCAACATGCCAAGTGATAAACGGGGATTTGGGGTATCATCCTGGATCGAGCCACATCTCTGGACTATAATCCCTCCCTGCCACCTCTGCTTATAATGCATTTTTTAGAAAAACACCTTTATTGAGATGTAATTCACATACGCCATCTAATGTGCATGATTCAATGGTCTTTAATATATTTATAGAGCTATGCAATTATCACTGTAATACATTTTAGAACATTCTCATCATCCCAAAAGGAAACCCCACAGCCCTGAATGGTCACCTCTCCACTTCCAGGCTCCTGGGGCCCAGGGTGAGCACTAAGCTACTTCTTATCTCCGTCAGTTTGCCTCTTCCTGAAATTTTTTTTTTTAAAGATTTTATGTATTTATTTGACAGCGAGAAACACAGCCAGAGAGGGAACACAAGCAGAGGGACCGAGAGAGGGAGAAGCAGGCTTCCCGCCGAGCAGGAAGCCGGATGCGGGGCTCGATCTCGGGTCTCCAGGATCATGACCTGAGCCGCCCAACCAACTGAGCCACCCAGGCGCTCTGCCTCTTCCTGAAATTTTACGCAAATGGAATTCACAGTATATGGTCTTTGGTGACTGGCTGCTTTTATTTAGTATGATGTTTTCAAGATTCTTTTGTAGTGTAGAATAGATCGGATCATCGTTCCTTTTTATGGCTGAATAATATTCCATTGGTGGATAGACCACATTTTATTCATCTCTGGATGAACATTTAAGTTGATTCTACTTTTGGTTATTATGAATACTTCTCACAATGCATTTTTTAAAATTTTATTTTATTTTTTCAGCGTTCCAAGATTCATTGTTCAGGTACCACACCCAGTGCTCCGTGCAATACGTGCCCTCCTTAATACCCACCACCAGGCTCACTCATCCCCCCAACCCCTTCCTTCCAAAAACCTTAGTTTGCTTTTCAGAATCCACAGTCTCTCATGGTTCATCTTCCCCTCCGATTTACCCCAAACTTTTCCTTTCCTTCTCCTAATGTCCTCCATGTTACTCTTTATGCTCCACAAGTAAGTGAAACCATATGATAATTGACTTTGTTGCTTGACTTGTTTCACTTAGCATAATCTCCTCCAGTTCCATCCATGTTGATGCAAAATTTGGGTACTCACTCATCCTTTCTGATGGAGGCATAATATTCCATTGTATTGGACCATATCTTCTTTATCCATTCGTCTGTTGAAGGTCATCTTGGCTCTTTCCATAGGTTGGCGATTGTGGACATTGCTGTTATGAACACTGGGGTACATATGGCTCTTCTTTTCACTACATCTATATCTTTGGGGTAAATACTCAGTAGTGCAATGGCCAGGTCATAAGGTAGCCACTTTGGAAAACAATGTGGAAATTCCTCATAATGCACTTTTTGAGAGAATAGGAACCCACAAAACAGGGAGACCCAAGGCTAGCTGAGTCCACTGCTGATCTATATAACAAGGCATGGCTGGCCTGACAGTGGTCACGAAGGGAAGAGGCCACCCAAGCCTCCTCTGACCTAGGACTGCCCCCAAGTCTTATAGGATCTCTGCTAAGGGTGGTCTCTCTAGGGTAGACTCTCCTTCTCTCTAGGCCACAAACCTTGTGACCTAAGGCATCAGGGCCTGACCCATGGGAGAAGTTGTGTAGCATTTTCTCTGCATGCTCCTGCGCCCCCTCCCCCCACCTCCCAATCCTCCCTGGTGTGGCCCTCACTCGAGCCTTGAAATCTATTTAACACTGGCCAGGGAGCAATTTAACAGGTTCCATAGGTCTCTGTTGCTCTGCTGGAGAGGAAAGTCATTTTCAGGGTGATTTTTAAAGCCTTTTATATAAGTCTGATTTCAGAAATCAACATTTTGATACCTCAAAGAAGAAAAGGTAAAACTTGAAAGGTGTTAATTGCCTTGCCTATGAAATGGGCAAAATATGAATTCTGGCTCTAGGGGGGAAGGAACAGGACAGCTTGTTGGCATATCAAGGACCTGTATCTTTTGAATTCTATGACTGAGATGATCAAAAGTTCGTAGAAGTGTGGTCTTGACCCCAAATTAGGCACATTGCCCACATATATTTAGTTCCCACATTTGTTTTTTAAGCCCCCAAGCCTCTCAGGCAGTCTCCAGCCTTGGTCCCACCAGCAGCAGAGAACAGCCCAACTGGTACCCTGGGGACTCTGGTGTGTCTTCCTGGTCCGAGGCAGGGGCTGTGCAACCATATGGGAGGGGACGGGAGGCACTCCATGCTGGCCCACAGGTGTTGGGGCTGCACATAGGAGGCTATGGTGTTGACAGTGGTGGCATCAGGAAAGGGTGTAATTCTAGGGGTCATGGCTTGGAGAAGGGTTCCCTGAGCTCTCTGCCTGTTTGTGGCAACCCTGAATGACCTTAGGGCCATGAAGAAAGAACAGGTGGGACTTCAGGTGGTGGATGTCCATGGGAGAAAGTACCAGGAGCCATGTGCAGGAACTCTGACAGAACAGAACATTCAGGACTGAATCATGGGCCTCATGTCTGTGGAATGATACAGAGGACTGAGGAGGCCCAGCTGTCCTGCACACGGAAGACCTAACTCTGCAGTTATGAAGGAATCCTGAATTAGAAAATGTCAGTGTTGACCCAACCAAAATGAGAAGTGGACAAGAAATCGAGAACAGAGATTTCCTTGGCCGGCAGCTTACAGAATCTGATGATTTCTTAGAAGGAGTAAGAAGGAGACAGAGGAGGAGGAGGGGCAGAAGAAGGGGAGGA